>OX438752.1:1615000-1901429 GCA_949316235.1 Oegoconia quadripuncta | reverse complement strand
AGACAATTTTTTTTCCCCTGAGAAGAACAAGCAAGGAACTCGTGAAGTTGCTCTTTTAAATAAATAAATAAATAGATATTTCGGACACTTACACCAATCATTTAGTCCCAAACTAAGCAAAGCTTGTACTATGGATACTAGATAACGGATAAACATACATAAATATTTATATAAACATCCACGACACCGGAATAAATGTTCATATTCATCACACAAACATTTACCCGTCGCTGGATTCGAACCCGCAACCGTTGGTTTCGCTGACAGGGTCACTATCCACTATACCAATGTAAATACATGAAGAACTAAAGGCGCGTAAGCAAACGTCCTTGCTCCATAGTTTCAAATAACGCCATAATTTAATACCAAAACAGTGTAGGTAAGCCGTATCAAGTTAATTTCGAAGTGCCTAAGTTGAACGGAACTGACTGAGACATCTTAAACTGTTATACTTTATAGTGCTTGAGTAATTAGTTCAGTTGTGAAGCAGAAGATACCTTTTCAGGTTAGTGGAAACTTTGCTAAGTACATCAATTACCAATAGTTGTAGGCTGGGGGGTTGGGGGAGGGGTAGATAGAAGGAATAGGTTTATCATTCCTTGTCATACGGCGTAGGAATTAGCTAATTGAGGAACATAAAATGCTGCTTTTATGTGGATGTTTTTATGTGCATTTCGTGATTTAGTAATATTGGTTTAAATTTATTAATTAAAATCAAATTAATTTATATTTATTATTTAGGCTCACCAACAGACTACATTTACATTACATTTACACTACATTACAGTTTACAAAATCATTTAAACAAAAATTATCTGGTATCAACTCCAATTACAGACGAGCACAACACTCAAATGCAAAGACTAAGTGTTCGATAACTCAAAGGAAAGTAGATTAGGTCGCTGTCCGTCTGTATATCCCGAATAGTTTGTCCAGGCATTAACCAAATAACCACAATTAGGCAATCACGTACCTGGAATCCTCGTGCTTCAATGGCTCTCAGCCGGGAGATAAAATTCAGGCCCTGGTGTCTTCTTCCTGGGCAACCGCCTCTACATCCGAACCATACGGTTGCACTCCACATCCAGAACAGGTTGAGGGTAGCCACTGGCTGTTTACTGTCCGAAAACCGGTCACCAAAAAAAAAAAACAATCCGTTCTTGAACACTAAGATAACAACACTACACGGTGAAATGTAATTCGTGTAATGCCTGTTATCTGGTGATTCCACTTTACAAATAACTTTGTACTAGGAACCATAACCGAATTCGATCAAAAAATTTTCGATTTCCTATAACCATTATGAAACTGCCTTTATTTATTTATTTTATTTTATAATTTATTGCACACGAGTACACATAAAGGTCAAATACATACTAGATATAGGATGTACAAAAGGCACTAGCTTATCTCTAAAAAGAGATTTCTTCCAGCAAGACACTGCAAATGTGAAGGAAAACATGTTCGATAGGATAGACATACGTACGTGCACTGTTAAAAATGTGTTCATAATCAGCTTAAAATCAAGACTATAATAATAATACTTCAAATACAATAGAATAAATACCTATTTAATATTAAATGAAATACGTACATAAGTTTTAATTATGAAATAAATGAGTAATGCCTGTATCTTTTTAACAAATAAATATATACTTACATATAATATACAGGGCGTCCCAAAGTTATGGGACATGAAGGGGAAGTACCTTAAATATTGTAGATAGTGAATTTTGCTCAAAGAAGACTTTATGTTATTTTTAAAAGTTAGTAATTCTGCATTCATAGATTTTCTAAAAATTACTTGCTTCGGCTGGGAATCGAACCGACTTAAATGTGAAAAAAAAAACACCCTACTTTTATGATGCCAATCGAAAGAATAGCTAAAAAATAATAACTCTGCCTAAGTAACATAGTATTTTAAAAGAAAGGAACAACATAAAATGATTGAGTCAAATTTCAAGAAAGTTATTTATTGCCGACGACGTTCGAAAAGTAGCGATATTATCATTCCAAAGATAGCATTGATTATTCGTAAATAAGTACCCACTTCATAAAATAGGTACTAACATAGTTTTCCTTATTTATTATTGGCGATTTGCGTAAGACAAGAGGGATCACATTTTGAGCATTTAATTAATTAATTTACAAAAAAATACCTACTTAATTGACTACGGCAGTTTCATGTATGTTTTTTATTTGATTAAAATGATTAATTTCACGTTGTTCCTTTCTTTTAAAATACTATGTTACTTAGGCAGAGTTATTATTTTTTAGCTATTCTTTCGATTGGCATCATAAAAGTAGGGTGTTTTTTTTTTCACATTTGAGTCGGTTCGATTCCCAGCCGAAGCAAATAATTTTTAGAAAATCTATGAATGCAGAATTACTAACTTTTAAAAATAACATAAAGTCTTCTTTGAGCAAAATTCACTATCTACGATATTTAAGGTACTTCCCCTTCATGTCCCATAACTTTGGGACGCCCTGTATACATACACTAAACAAACATACAAGCCTGCAATATTATTATGCATGCGAAAATTTTTTCTATATCTAAATGCATACAATTCAGGAGTTTTAATGAGAAGCCAAACTCAAATAGTGCTTTCTCAATTTTTTTTTTATTTTTTTTTTTATATGACAGGGCGGCAAACGAGCATGCGGGTCACCTGATGGAAAGCAATCACCGCCGCCCATGGACACCCGCAACACCAAAAGGGTCACAGATGCGATGCCGGCCTTTGAGGAAGGTGTAGGCTCGTTTCTTGAAGGTTCCAATGTCGTACGTTCGGGAATACCGCTGCCGGAAGTGCGTTCCACAGGGTGGTTGTAAGTGGTAAGAAGTTTCTTGAGAAACGTACTTACAGTGGTAGACTTCCACTCATCCAGGTGATGTGGATACGGAAGCCGAACAATTTCAGGCTAAATTCTGCTATGGTTTCTAGTGGAATGTTGTTCGTAATCAGAAGTGGGGTCACCAACCGAAAATTGTTGGATTTCCCCACTAAAGGTGACTTCAGACTGGTTTACTTTAGGTAATCGAAAATCTTTTGAACGATTTCGACTATTGTTCCTCGGGGAAAGTTGTTCATAATCAGAAGTGGAGTCAAGACAAAGTGAAAAGTTATTCTAGTTCAATGTAACGAAAAACAACAATTTTATAAAACTCTATGCGATCTACAAGTTAGGCTCCCGAGTATCACTGAGGAATAAATTTCAGGAAATCAATATATATAACTTTGGCATCGCAATATATTTACGAAAACTTAATGTACGTAAGAATGAATCTGCATTTGTTTAGGAAAAATTGTGAAATACACAATGTAAATACAAGATATAAAAATAAACTTGCTGCCCATAGCAGTCGCTTACACAAAGTCACTAAGTCATTGAAAGGACAATGTATACGCTTTTATAATAAGGTTCCGGTACACATTCAAAATTTGCCTTTAAATAACTTTAAAACAACCATTAAATAGAAACTATGTGCCAAAGGCTATTATAAAATTTCTGACTATCTGGATGATAAGAATGCGTGGACATGAACCGCTCGGCAATATCCAGTAAATTCTATTCTTATTTTTCTTTGTCGAATCATAAATTTAACAATTATTAAAATTGTATTTGTATTGGCTTATTTAAAAAGAGCAACCCCTGAGTTTCTTGCTCGTTCTTCACTGGGCAGACTGCCTAGTGAATGAGCGATAACTGTATGTCATGACGATTTCAAATGTTATTCTTATAACTTACGAAATAACACATTTTTGAATTTGAATTTGAATCTATAAAACACTATTGAAAAAATATCTTATAAGAAAACTCGCTTTCGTGAGACATATACCTTCTACGCTGGCGACATTGCCACGCTGAATGCATAA
The DNA here is from genome assembly GCA_949316235.1 of Oegoconia quadripuncta. NCBI lineage: Eukaryota > Metazoa > Arthropoda > Insecta > Lepidoptera > Autostichidae > Oegoconia > Oegoconia quadripuncta. The sequence continues at coordinate 1,897,548 of OX438752.1, read as the reverse complement.
GCTCAGCTGCAGAGCAAAGTAGGCACCAGCTCTAACATCTCCAGAGCCATGGACCAGCCTAACGGATTCAAAATCCTTTACAAATTGTTTTGTGTCAGAAGTAGCTAACATTTTTTCCTATATAGATTTTAAGAATATACCGAATTTAGAAGGCAGCTCTACCGTTTTCGCATATTAACGTTCTCCGTAACATTAATGTAAGTGAAAAAAAAAACTAGCTGACTTTTGTTACTACATGGAAAAACAATCAGGGTAATTAATCCTTACGGAGAAAAATAAGAAGGTCCGCGACCTCTGTCTTTGAAAAACACTTCTTTTCCCGACAACAACGCGCAATGAGGTAAATTATACAGCAAATTTCGCACAAAGAAAATGTTGAATTCGGATAATATTGTTGACTAATATATATATTGAAAATTTAGACAGACATCCAGGTATACAAATGTTAATTATCTACGTACGTGATGCTAATACACACACAGTGGAATTCAACTATTTTATTAACAACTAGCTTTCCGCCCGCGACTTTGCCCGCGTGGAAGATTACAACAAAATCGGTGTGCCAAGAACAGTAGAGAGAGACATATGTTTATTAGAAAATTTAATGTGAACAGACTCGATGTAGGAGTTATTGAAAGTATACCAGTTGTTCCTACTTCTAAAGCAACTTTGTCCCTGTGTAGTCTGATGAACAATTGTCACCAATAATTCTCTCTGTCGATATTTAGCTTAGGTACAATGGGATTGACATTTCCAAAACGATAAAAATCCCAAAATAAAGTATTATTTAAAAAAAAAAAAAAATCGGTTCAGTAAAAAAATTAGCCTATATGTTAATCCAGATCCTAATCTGTACACCAACCAAATTTCATCCAAATCCGTCCAGCCGTTCAGGCGTGAAGAGATAACAAAAAAAAGACTAGTTGTTCCTACTTCTGAAGCAACTTTGTCCCTGTGTAGTCTGATGAACATTTGTCACCAATAATTCTCTCTGTCGATATTTAGCTTAGGTACAATGGGATTGACATTTCCAAAACGATAAAAATCCCAAAATAAAGTAAGATTAAAAAAAAAAACAAAAAAAAACAAAATCGGTTCAGTAAAAAAATTAGCCTATATGTTAATCCAGATCCTAATCTGTACACCAACCAAATTTCATCCAAATCCGTCCAGCCGTTCAGGCGTGAAGAGATAACAGACATACATATATACATACACACACAAAGTTTCGCATTTATAATATTAGTTAGGATTAGGATGTCAAATGCCTACAAAAAGTTCGCCATCTGCGCTACCCACTTCACAAACCTAAATGGGTTTCTGAAGCTTGGGATGGGATGGGATAGCTTCGTTGTTTTTGGAGAACTATTTATGGGAATTAGATATGTCGGTGCTATTTATTTGTGTACAGTTTTTTAGGTATAAATTACTAGCTTCCGCGTGGAAGATTTTATCAAAAACGGTTCAGTAAAAAAAATTGCCTATATGTTAATCCAGGTCCGAATCTCAATTAACCGCCTCCGTGGCTCAATGTAAACAACATTGGGTTTACGTTTCGGAGGTCGCGGGTTCGATCCCCAGCGGGGTACATATTTAGTGCTCGGTTTGGTTGGTAGTAGGGCATATTAAATGTCCGCCTGGCTAGCTACCACCATCTTATCTAAATCTGCCGCCAAAACAGCAATGTTATAGCATTGTTGTGTTCCGGCTGTCAGAGATAAGATAGCCAGTCCCCCAAATGTGTTGGGGTTTCCGGGTCAGTATGCTTCCACCTTCGACCTCATCTTCACTTAATATCAGGTGTGATTGATGTAAAGTATCAACCCGTTGTGCATAAAAAAAAACTGTCTACGTAACAGGTAAGAGGTAACAAACATACATATTTGCAGATTGTAGATAGACGATTCCAGCAACACGTGACACCAGAATACTCACTATAAATATTGAATAAACTACTGCGGTTAAGTCCGGTAGCTAATAGATGATTATCCGTGTGATTTTAGTTAAAATATTAATTTACTGTCGGTTATTTGTAGAAAACTAGCTTTCCTCCCGCGGCTTCGCCTGCGTGGAAGAACTTTACTCCAGTCTTACTCTGGAAAGTGAACATCTAGTACTTACTGTTCACTTTCGACAATTAAAAGACAGGTAACAGTTCTCTTATGTCTCCAACATTCAAAGTCTTCGTAAGACCAAATGTTTGTTAGAGAAATTTTATCCTGAATAATACTATCGATTAGTATAATCAAATAGGGAGTGTTCGTTTTTTTTTAATTTTAGTTGGTTCAAGTCCCGGGCGAGACAAGCGAGTTTTAGAAAATGTTTGAATGCACTTTTGTTTCTTTTTAAAAATGAGTCAGCTTAAGGATTTAAGGTAGTTTCCATCCAGGGCCCGACTTATACACTGTATATTTTGTTGACGGTTTTTTGTGCTATGTGACATGTCAATCGCATTGTACCCTTCGTTAGTCAACACAACACTAACACAAACAAAGATAATAGAAGTCACTAACCAAAAAGTTCAGTGACTAGTCGACGAAGTAACCTAGCTCATGTCGGAGAGGACAAAATAGCCTGCACAATTCCTATGACATAACGATTTCATTTTAACTTTCTTCCTCTTCGTCATGTTCCTGTCACACTCCATCAATAAATGTTGCACATTTCCCGACACTTACAACCTTGGGATCTTCAAGTCTAGAGTGAATAGACATTTACTGGGTGCGCGTGATACATCTTCGGCTACATCGTCACTTTCCATCAGGTGAGATTTTGTAGTCAAACGCGAAACCAGTTTTTAATAAATCTCCACCTTGCCAAAACATTCAAAATTTGGGGAATCAACTTTTTTCATCAGACGTGCAAATTTCTTCGATGGATTTTTTTCCCTAGTTCAGGCACCAGTCTCCACATAGAATTATAGTCCCTAGCTATACTTAACTCTAATATACAATAATGCTATAATGTGGAGAAAAATAAATAAATGATTGATTGATTGATTGTGTCCAGGACCAAGTCTTACAACTAATTTAACGTAATATCTATATATTTTACAGTCAATGTATATTAGTAAGGGCTCAGATTGTATGTTCTTATACCATATCCCTCTTTAGATCGTTCATCTATATAAAATGTGATAAATGTGGGCTGGACTTAACTGTGTTTCACCTCTTAATTGTGTGTACATCTTACAATGCTGAAAAAAGTAAATATAATGTTCCAAGGATGTACACATACTCTCGAATTCTTGAAAATGATACAGATATATAAATGTTTGTAAGTTGCCGTGGTCGTTGATGACCCTTGATGTTAAAAAGCGACCTTAAATAAATAATAAAAAAAAAGTAAATTTGTATTTTTTTTTAATTATGTAATAACACTGAATAATTACAAGCACCATATCGTAGACGGTATAAAATTAAACATATTATGTAACCGTATTACAATCTATGCACATAAGCTTGGGTCATATAATCTGTAATTATATGGGTGTATGTCTACGATGGCTACGGACGTAGACGTACATGCTACACCGTAGCGCCTACTACGATCGTAGACACGATCTACTTTCGTTCCAACTTTCTGAAGTAAGATTGATTGAATGTTGGAAGGGTTGTGCTTAGAACGAGAAACCTGTATTTTTTGTGTATTTTCTATTCAAATAATTATTATTGTTATAACTTTGGATAAAGATAAGAGATTGATGAGATGACGCGAGATTCGAGAGGTGTGTCAGACAGTGGTTTGTTTAAATCTATGACCTCTAGTCACCCCTACGGCAAATAGCCGTGGTTTAGCGTATATCCTAAGTAAACCACGTCTCCTGTAAATGTTCCTTTTGAAGTCTTCTAAATCCATTTCGACAGATCGAATGTATTTAAAAACGTTGTCAGTTGGAAAGAAATCTCATAGACTGCTTCAGTTTTGAAATACGACACGTAAAGGTTACACCTATGTATATACATTGCACGAGTCTATTGACCTTTAAGTGATCCATCTATACCCAATGAATGTAATTAACTAGCCGCCAGCTATAACCTACTACAGCCGGGTGACGTTTCCACCACATCAATAGGTTTACTTAGCTGCCAGAAGCCATCCATCGAGTATCCAAGTGGAAACCTTCTAATGTAACAGGACAGCATGGGGTGAGCACTAGAAGAAAGCTCAGATCACAACCGAACCTGCACATCCATTCGAGCAATCACAGAAGATCTTCGTAAATAAAGGTACCAGGGCAGCATAGGTTGCTGAGTACTGACCGAAAGCTCAGAGCGCCAGCGGCGGCAGGCGGGGGGGGAGGCCGAGCAGGCACCAATCACACACAGCACAGTCACGCGGGCGCGCTAGCGCGTGCACGGTCGCGCTTCATGGCCACGCGCGTGCCTCGTGCAGCTATCGACCGGTGCCGGCCGCGCGCCGCCTAGCGACTGACGCGTGAGCCGTGCGCGCGCACCTCCCCCCACCCCCGCGAGCGCCCCCACCCCCGCCCCAGGGCTGCGAGAGGGATCGAGGGAGCCTGGATGAGGCAACTGTGTCGAATTGATATCTAGAACCTAGATGTAGGGGCAGCTGGATTTGGGACAGGTTGAACGGCTGGACTCAGGTGTAACTTGGCGATCTGAAAGAAAAAATTAAAATACTTAAATTTTAAGAGTTAAATTGCTGTCTTTATTATATAAATATAAAGATTAACACGTTCTGAAACGCAACGTTGAGACATGTGATCTCAAAACTCAATCAAATTGACACATGACCGGCAATGATTTTGACCGCCTCCGTGACAACAACAACATAGGGTTTACGAATCGGAGGTCGCGGGTTCGATCCCTAGATGTTAAGTACTCGGTTTGGTTGGTGATGGGCCATTTTAAATGTCCGCACGACTAGCTACCAACATCTTATCTGAAATGGGGATTACCGGTTCAGTACGATTCCACGTTCGACCTCATCTTCACTTAACATCAGGTGTGATTGAAGTCAAGTGCAAACCCGTTACGCATAAAAAAAGATCAGGATTTCCTTATTTATTTATTTTTATGCCCAACGGGTTAGCACTTGACCTCAATCACACCATAAGTGAAGATGAGGCCGAAGGTGAAAGCGTACTGATCCGGAAACCCCAGCTTATTTGGGGAACACAAGAATGCTATTACATTGCTGTTTGGCTAATCATACCATAGGTATGGATAAACATCTTAGTTCTTCAATCTCGTAGTGAAACGTCTAACCTTGTGTGACCTTGAGCTTTCTTTGGACGCCCATAGTCAGAGATAAGCGGTTCGACTCTTCGTTCATAATGCGAACAGCCAAGGCATGGAACTCCCTTCTGGCGTCAGTCTTTCCTGAATCCTACAATCTTGGGATCTTCAAGAGTAGTGTGAATAGGCATCTACTGAGATCGCGTGCTTCATCTTCGGCCACATTGTCACTCAGGTGAGATTGTGGTCAAACGCGCCATAAGTCTTCACAAGCAACACACATTGCTCCTAGACTTTTCTAATCAAATAGTCTCTTGGTTTGACTTCTGTCAAATTGATTACAAATATAATAGCTCATAATCTAAGTAAATTCATTTAATATAATCTGTAAAGATGTATTTCTCCAAATAGCGATCGTTCCATATGATTTTTAAGTCATTGTTTACTGCAGCTTTTGCTGACTTCGAACACGACAACTCCGACACACACACCCTTATATTTATCCTATGCAAACAATCACTGACTTTTGCTCCCACTTTGCCAATGTGAAAACTCTAAAAATAGATACATATTGAAACATCTGCCAAAAGTCGAATCGTGGGGAGCTGAGAGCGTTGAAAGGTTAATATAGCTTGGCAAGGACGAATGCAGCAGCATCAAGGCGGTTCACATAAATAACCAGCTCGAAATGCTAGAATTACTCTAATAGCGCTCATATGCTGAAAACCTACACAAATCTCAATTGTAATCGACATCTTTTTAAAGATATTGAAGTGATGTTAAGTGAATATGGACGTCGATGATTGGAAAGGAAGAGGACGACCACGGAAAAGACTCATGGATTGTGTGAGGGGTGATATGAACGATAAGGGCGTGAATGATGAGGTAACAGCTGATAGTAGGATTGGAATAAAAAGACGTACTACGCGGACCATAAATAAATTACCATTAACACGTTAACTGCCGCGACGCAGATACAATTGAAAATCAATTGTTTTCCGGTCACCGGTGACCGGCGTGGCGCTCAAAGGCTTAAGGCATGAAGATAATGATGTGTGAATCGCCGCCTTCGTTCTACGGATAATCTACGGCTTTATGTTACACCCAACACGTCCAAATATAGTCAGTCTTTTATTTTGCAGGCCATCCGTTTGTGGAACTCTCTACCTGAATCAGACGTGCTCAGTCTTTTTTTCAAGGCAGGGGTTAAAGATCTTTTTTAATCCTTTAACCTACTCTTTCCCTTTATTATTATTATTATTTATTTTTTTCACTGGTCATCATTAATTAGTAATTTCGCTTTACAAATTCTTTAATTCTTTTATAATATATGTAATAAAAATAATAATAATAAAAATTGTTTATTTTCTCACCACAAATGACGCTTTACAAAGTGATTTTAGGACTAGGTAATACATAGAACTCATTTGTGGGAAGACTGGTGCCTGAAAAGGAAGAACCAGAATTACAGGTCACCAGGCCCCCCAGCTATGGACATAGTGTATTAGAGCAGAGATATGGTGATTGAGGAAGAAATACTTAAGGAAAGATACAAGCGAGAAGGAAATCACAAAACATAAGACCTGGTTCTTGGAGGGGAGTTGTAATGTTGTGCACTGTTTTTAACCCCCGACGAAAAACCATGTCGTAGATGGTGGGTGTGGGTTTGGGGACAATGCCAGGGGTAGCTCGGGCAAAGGCGATATTATTGCAAGCTACCATAGGCAAATCTAATACGTATTCACATTTGATTATAATCATGGAACCTGATATGCTTTCTGTTGAAGAGAAAACATGTGCACGCCCCTCGTGCCATACAACTTGGCCCTCGCGTGCAGTCTGTGGAATTCAACCGGAGTAGTCTACAAGTCCTCCAAGCTCAAATCCCAGGATCAACTTCTTACTAGCTAACGACTCACCGGATCCTTCCAAGCGCCGGTGATAATGGGAATCAAGAGATGTGTTCAGTGGAGCTCCGACTCCTTTGAAGTCTCGTAGTAAAGTGTGTCCCATTATCGATGTGAAGAATATAACTGTTAACGTCGTCACCGCACGATTTCCGGCGATACCAGCGCCACCAGATTTACTTCCCTTTAACCGCGTATTATGATAGTCAGTTGACCGTTCGAATAATGAATTCTATATGTGTATTATTTTTGTTATGTATGTGGTATCCATCTATATGTATATATTTAGCTATTTATGTATGTAATATATATGTATAAATGTATGGTTTCAGTTTATTAAATAAGTAATTGATTATGTAGGTATTTCATATCTGCATCCGTATTATGGACCACCACCTGTCTGTTCTATAAAGTTAGACTCCTACACCCATAGGTTGCTTGGCAGAGATCGCTCTTAAGACAAGGCCGCCTAATTGTACTCTTTTCAGTATTGTGCTTTGTAAAATGTATGTTCTCCTGTTGTACAATAAAGTGTATTTGTATTGTATTGTGTGAATACATACGTTTACGCCCAGAAATCAACTTTGCAGCTGAAAAAGATTTTATTATGCGCATGCAAAAATTAGTTTAACCTAACCTAACCTAACCAATAAACTTGTCCCGTGAAAACCGAATCCATTGCCTCTTCCAGCGCATCCCGTTCTTGGAGGCTGTGCTCCCGTGTTTATTTTCGGCGACGTCGGCCGCGGTGAAGGCCCGCGTGCCCGCCCGTCGGCATGGCAACGCGCCCCAGACGCTGCCGAGGGCTCGCGACGAATGCCGGAGCCGCCCGAGAGAGCTGAGACCGTACTCGACCAGTAGCCGCCCGGGTTTTTGAAAGTAGAATCCCGCTTGCCGTTATTTGACTTTGGCAGCGTCATAGTATCGTTCTGAGGAATGAGATAAGCAATATAATTATTGTAAAAAAAAGATGTTTTAGTTGTATCTTTTAGTGGATGTGGATGGAAAATTCCGTTAAAATAAAATAATTAAATAAGTCACTCAAAAAGGTTATATTTTTTTGCTTAATATTAAAATTACTGCACATTTTACAAAGCTGACTCTCCAGAGAAGAACGAGCGAGAAATCCAAGGTTATTCTTTATAACACTTATTTATAATATATATTGTCGTGCGAACAAATGTTTTTAGGTAAATCAGTGCAGCGCCATCTCTTAGTATCCTCGAGAACTAATAGGACTGCTGAGAATAAATATGTAGTTCAACATCCACAAAGAATTTTTTTTAGTCTGTGCTCATAACCTATAAATCGGATATATTAAAGTGCAAGAAAAATATTACAATATTGAATAAAAATGTGAGTTTTACGATCTTTGTTATACTTACAAGACATTCGAGTGTTTTTGGTCGCTTTTATTTATTATTATTTTATAATTTATTGCACACGAGTACAAATAAAATTCAAATACATACAAGATGTACAAAAGGCACTAGATTATCGCTAAAAACAGATTTCTTCCAGCGATACCCTGCAAATGTGAAGGAAAACAAGTTCGATAGGATAGACATAGGTACATACTGAGAAAAAAGTGTCAATAATCAACTTAAAATCAAAAGACTATAATAATACTTCAAATATAATAAAACAAATACCTATTTAATATTGAATACAATACGTACGTAAGCTTTTCTGTGGTAGCGTGATGCATTTTTTTACAACAGAAATCAGCATTTGATACGACAGTTCGTTAACGAAGTCGGTGTGTGACAAGAGTTCCCATTGGCACCAAACGCCAGTGTTAGCACCAATAAAGTGGTGCCATTTTGATTGTTTCAACGACGATCCACACGCAGTAATATATTCTATGCTTTTTAAGTGGATTTTGGATTACAATGTTAATAGAGTGTGGCGTGATTTCGTGCGTATACGCCGGCGTCATCGCGCCATACCCTTCCCCGCGACCTCGTACCTCATGTCCCAATAGCCGGCCCTCTCGCCCGCTCACAGGCAGTCCGCGACGAACACACACGGACGCAGCACGCACGCCCTACGCGCTCGCGGGTTACCTACCTCTGAACTAACGAATTACTGGCTTACGTGCCCATTTTCTAACGTTTTGCCCAATAAACTTTTATGAACAGTGCCCTGAGATTTTCATTATGTGTCGACACCCTTATTGGCGCCTCGACGCCATATAGTGTAATATTATATATTGTTAAATTAAACAGAACATCAATGAACGACCTATGTCCATGCGTGCTTATCATCCAAACAGTCAGAAATTTTATAATCGCTTTTTGTAAGTAATTTCTGTTTTATGATTTTTTGGCTTTTAAATATCCATTAAAACATAATAATACGGTTGAAACCGTATGTAGACTACTCCAATAACTTATGTGACCTTGTCTAAACGATCGACACGATTAGTAAAATTATTTTATATCCTGTATTTACATTATGTATGTCAATATGTTGACGACCTGTTTGGTGTAGTAGTTAGAAATCTGACCACTATACCAAAAGATCGCGGGTTCGAATCCCGCAAGGGGTATATGTTTGTATGATGAATACGGGCACGTGTACCCGAGTTATGGATGTTTTTATAAAGAGTATTATATACATAAGTTTACAATATCTATACTAAATCCACAAAAAGGTCTCCGATCAGCATGTGTCGGGTTGGAGCAACCACGACGCTGGTATTCCGTGGAGCCGAAAATATATCTGAGGTAACAGACACAGGACCACGAGGTACCTAGCGTCCTTCATAGTTATTCTAGAAGAAAGACCTTATCTCGACATTAGTCCATATTAAGGTCAAGAGCGATCCCATTCTAATTTAAAAAAAAAAAAAAAAAAAAAAAAGTGATATTTTTACAGTCCCATGCTCGTTCTAGCGAAGTAATATACAGGGACTTTACTTTACACCAAAAAGCATAGAGTTGCACTTTTTAATGGCGGCGATGGGCTCACCCCCCCGTCACGTGTGCTTTTTTGTATATTTCTGAGTGTGAACGCTAATGTTTGGGATATCTCTGCCCACCCCATTTGGGATAAAGATCGTGACGGCTTGGGTATGTAGGAACATGCAACAGCGGCGTCTTCTGTAATTTGAGTTTCTTCCCATCAATGTAGACGAACGCAAAGCTTGTTTTCCTTGCTTGAAAACGAAGCTCTTTGCATTCAGTGAGGCAAAGTGATTTGAATTTTGAATTCTGACGAATTGGCATTTCGCGGAGCATTCTAGTGTATTTAACAGCTCAGATTAAAACATAACTTCGTCGAGGATTAAAAACAATGCACAATACTACAACTCCACTCAAAACACCAGGTCTATAATAAATATCCTTAGACATTCACACAGCGCCATCTAGTTCCACAGTAAGCAACTATAGGCTTGTGTTGTGGATACCAGATGGTTGATATACATTTTTTTTGTAAATTAATACTTATTACAAATGAAAACATCCATAACTCAGGTACACATGTCCGTATTCATCACACAAACATGTGCCCCTAGCGCGATACGACCCCGCGACCTGTTGGTATAGTGGTCAGAGTTTCTAACCACTACACTAAACAGGTCGTCGAAATAATCTTCGTATGTTTCGTGATTTTCTTCTCGTTTGTTTTTATGTGTTTCTTTCTCAATCACCATATTTAACACCCATCTGCTCTAATACACACATGTCCATAGCTCCCCAGATATCAGGCAATGGATCAGTAGGGCATTCTATTAAATCTAATTTAAGTCTGTCGCCAAACAGCAATGTTGTGTTCCGATTGTCAGAGACAAGATAGCCATTCCCCCAAATAATATGAGGGTATCGGGGTCAGTACGCTTCCACGCTTCGGCCTCATCTTCACTCAACATCAAATGTGATTGAGGCTAAGTGCTAACCCGTTGTGCATAAAAGAAGGCAGGTCGTTAAATTAGCTATTCAATTGAATGCTTATAGGCAGATAGTTATGTACGGCTACAATTATTATTCGTAGTGTGTCTTTTATAGAAAACTGGGCGGCTCAGAGTAGGATAAGGTAAAATCCTACTCTACCTGTGTATGTATGTAGACCATCTGTGGTGACCTGTAATTCTATGGTATTTTATATGATATTTTTTAAAAAAACAGTGAAGGAACAGTTAAAATATTAATTTCTTTAAACCTGTCCCGGAGAGAGTCATGTCGACGCAGATTATAAATTGCTCGTATTGCTCTCTTTTACAAAATAAAAATATGTTTTATGTCCTGCAATATTAAATTAAAGTTACCACTGTGACTTTGTTGCGTTGTAGAAGATGCTAAGATCTCCTAAAATAATTTTCCAGAAAATTAATCAATGGCTACTTTGTATTTTCTAAAAATAGTTTATTGAGTCGTGATAATTTGCCCTCAGTGAAATTTTTCATAAATATTAAGAAGTTCATTGAAAATAGTTTCAGGAATTTTAAGTAGGTATATTCTCCGACGCAATGAAATTCACAGTGGTAAGTTTAATTATATAGTCTATGTTTATTACTAAATATGTATAGGTACTATTAGACATGAAATTTACTAGATATGAAAAAAGCGGCAACATTGAAGTGGGACTGGGCGGGTCACGTGGGCCGCATGCCGTGCGAGTTGTGGGCAAATGCGTCCACTATTTGGACTCCTACAACCGCCAGACGCAAACGGGGCAGACCGCGAAAACGGTGGAGAGACGAGCTTGACAGTTTTAATAAGGGATTTTTTGTGCTCGCCAAGAACAGAAACGACTGGAAACAGATGAGGGAGGCCTTTGCCCAGCAGTGGGACACTATGGGCTTTTAATAATAATAAAATAATGTATAGGTACTATAATCAGAATCAGAATAATTTATTATCAAGAAACTGGTACAATAGATATTATAATAAAGTCGGCTCACAGTTTTACCATATCAGGCATACAATATATTATTAAAAACATCACTCTGTACTTAGTACGTATATCTATAGCAAGCTACCGATTTGTTAGAAAACATTTTTATTCTACTTATTAATGACAGGTACTCTATACATGTGCAAAAAATCAAAGCCTTTAAAACTATAGCACTTTAAAAGTGTAGCCTTATTAGGCCTCGATTCACGCGCGCTCGACATTTCACTGTCGACAATCATTCATAGGTTTGTCACTTTTGCACACCCTTATTAGTATGAAAAAGACAGATAGATATACCAATGTCTATAGACAATAAAATGTCGAGCGCGCGAGAATCGGAGCCCCGGACATAACAGTAGTATTTGTAGTCCCAACTTTCGCATTTATAATATTATTTAGAATTTAGAATTATGGAATGGGCGACAAACGCGTCTGTCAACTAACACAGCGCTTTTTTGTTTATAGTTAAATAAAAACAGCTATTGCCAATACCTTCTATTTCACTAATTAGATTTTTTTCCTTAAAATACATACAATGTAATCGCTTGACCGGAGAAATCGTGATTGAAAGCGGGAAATATAATTCCGACTTATCTCAAACAGGCAAAAGTTAGCTAGCAAAATTGTTATCAGACAAGGCTGTATCGATTTAAACCTTTACCACACACCAATTTAAAAATAAACGATTGTTATGTCAAATTGACAATTAACAATTAACGCACTAAGCTTTTAGGTTATGTTTTGTAACAAATGAAATAATGGATTTTTAATTGTATTTGCGAGTGCATTGCTTACTATATTGCAGAATAACAGAGTTATTCATAATGGCTATGATACGAACTGCTTTACAAAGATTCAGTAGCATATTCAGTACTGGTCAAGGTTTGTATCTCTAGAAAATTTCCTTACAATAATTTGCTTTATATTTTTCTGTTTATTGTTTCACCGGTATTCCTAATCCTGTTTTTCTCAGCGTTTCTGTCAACCTTAACTTAGGCAGAATCATCGTATACACTATGGAGCCATGAAACCCCCAAAAAGTGATGTGTGTGAATTTTATTATATTTATGTAACATGCCTTTTTGTCTATTACAGGAGGTATCCTGTCAAGATTTATTACAAACCTAGTTCCTACAGCGAACAAATCAATCCCCGAAACCCAGAAAGATGTTATAGCAACTTGCAATAGATTGGTAGATGAAAAACAATCACGCAACTTCGCAATCATTCACCTTTTGGGAAAACAGTGGCGGGTCACAGACGGCGATTTACTCGTTGTCGAAGGCTACTGGCCACCAAACATCGGAGACCAGATAAAATTAGAAAAAGTATTGGTAGCAGCGAATAAAGATTTCTCTCTCATTGGTCGCCCTGTGGTTCAGCCGGGTCTCGTTAATGTAACTGCCACAGTAATTTCTAAAGGCTTATCTCATACAAGAACACATTTCAAAAAGAAAAGAAGGAAGCAATACATGAGGATTAACTTCTACAGGGCTCAACAGACGATGCTAAGAATAAATTCTGTGGAAATTGGTAGTAACATAAATGAAGCTAATAATAATTAATTCTCGACTATAGCACCTTAAGTACTTGTGTATGTAGTTAATAAAACATTCATAAATTATATTATATTAGTTTCTTTATTGTATAAGTAAAATTTTATGTGTTTAATTTCACATTATCACAGTATAATTGAAAAACATCTTTATGTTCTTCTTTTAAAAATCTTTTCATGCCTTTGAATAAATAAAACAATTTTCTATTTTCAAAAATAATCTTCAACGTTTCCAAGAACAAATCATAGTCGCCTTCCTTTTTGTAAATTGATATTGAGGTTTGAAACTGTTTGTATTGATCAATATGTAACAAAGTTTTTACTTCTTTAACTAAATCTATTAAAGATGTCGGTGGAATCTTTTCAACTACGTCAGACTTTGGTATTTCAACACTTTTCAAATTCTCTTCAAATCCAAATGGTTTAATTTTCAACTTTTTGCGTTTGGCAGAAACAACAGAGACATCTTCTGAAGTTCTTTTATGTAGCTTAACTAAAGACTGTAACTGGCTTGATCCAGATTCATTACTACAATCTAAAGCACTGAATAGATCTTTCGTTGCTTTAGGCTTGAATTCATTTACATAAGCTGAAGATTGAGCATTTTTGTAAAAGTCCATAGAAAAATCAGCATAAACTTCATTTGAATTAGGATACTGGCTTACAGACTTATTTACAGCCTTATTTACTAATCTAGTATTAGCTGAAGGAAAAGATACCCCACTGACATTAACAGGCTCATTATCTCTTTTATAAGACTCATTTGGAAGCAATGGCTTCAGCCTTGGAGACGGCAATGAAGATTCAGCATTTTTAAAGAATCTGCAGATTTCACTTACAGTCTCACCAAACTTGGTTGAACCACCAATATAATCCCTTAGCCATGCTGACAACTGACTCTTCAATTTAGGATTATTAAATCTACAATCACATAGTAAGATGGCACCATAATCATTCCGATGTCGGATTACCCTACCAATAGCTTGATTAACAGCCCTTGTCGCTTCTAAAGAATACCACTCATCACCAGATAAAAAGTCTTTCTCCTTAACTCTCAGTTCTTCTAGATACTTCTTCTTCAGAATTATTCTTGGGTCTTTCAATGGTGGGAAGGGCAAGCCAGTAATGATTACAGCCCTTCCATTCATGTCAGCAAAATCCAAACCTTCAGAAACCTTGCCTCTACATACGGCCATGAAACAAGCTCCTTTGGTAGTTGGATCACTTATCTTACTATAGTAATCATGCATAATTGTGTTAAATGTGTCTTTACGCTGTGGTTCTACGAAAATGGGCTTTATGTTATTAATACTAGACCAAATTCCTTCAGATTGCCACATTTCCTGGCATTTTGCCATTATGGGATAAGATGGAAAAAAGACCAAAAGCCCATCAGGGACAACACGGGAGAAACTTAAGATTGTTCTACCTAAAGATGAAATATATTTTGGATTGTTCCTATTCTGATAATTTGAGTTGAGTTGCACAGAATCAGGGCCCTGGCTGATAATTTTTACACAGATTTGATTACTTTTGACGATATGAGGATTCTCCAATTGCAGTCGAATTGGAATTCCCAACTCGGAAATTAGTGGTTTCAGAGGTGCTAAGGTACCACTTGTTAGTATTATGCTCCTAACGTTCTGTTCCAATAACTGTTTCATACCAAACCCTGGACTAAAGCACCAATAACTAAGGACTCTTTCAGCTGACTTTGAGCTGGTAGTCTTCAAAGCTCCCCAACTATCAGTCTTCTTATTGTTCTTTTTATCTTCAATTTGAATATGAACTTTGTAACACATTTTTACCCTCTCTTTATAAGCATGTGTTGTACCACTAAATACAACATTTAGCAGGTCAACAATCTTTTGTAATCCCACTCCTTTACGTTGAAACGGTGAGGCACTGGCAGTGGATAAATATTGTATAAGATTTTCTATCAAAGTTATTGCTGCCATCTGATTGTGATCCTTTATCTCGGCTTTAGAGAGTAGTTCGAATATAAACCCACCAGGGAAGGTAGTGCCTTCACTGCCGACATTAATTTCATCTATAGCTTTCTCTAATGCTAGCATCATTTCTTTTAAAATACACAAATCGTCGCAAGTAAAATCTTTCGGTTGATTGTTGTCCATTGTTGCGTCCATTTGATCTTCACTGGTTTCACTGAAAGATTTCATAACATGTGTTATTTCATCAATACACAGGGCAACATCAGTGGTTCTAATCTGCAAGGAAGCAGATTCTTCGCACATCTTCTCCACATTATGAGCTTCATCTAGTATAACAATATTATTCATGAGCTCCACTCCATTCGCTTTCCTTGATTTTGGATCCAATATATAATTGTAAGGCATAAAGATGATATCAGCATCTTGTTTCAATTCTTTAGATAAATAATACGGACAACACTTTAATTTCTTGCCGGCAGTAACGAGGTCCTCTATATCCAAAATATCATCACCCTTCACAGATCTATCATCTTTCTTAGATTCTACATTATTATAAAAATAACAAGTCCTTGACTTCACTCTAAGTTGACACATGTGAACTTTATTCATATTGTTTGTCTCTTTAGACACCTCAGGATGAATACACATCTGATCTCTGGACCCTAATACAGTAGCTTTTACATGTCTATAGCTAGATCTCTTTAATTCTTGCATTGCTTGTGTCAATTGTGAATGAGTTCGTGATGAATAAATAATTTTCGGCATTCCCCATGATGTGTTATCCTTTGCCTTACCTGCACCAGACTTTAACTTCTCTCCTAAAGCAGCACTAAAACCAGCAGTGCCACTGTGCTCAGAGAAATTGCCTATTTGAGCATTCATTTGTAATTGAGCTTTTTTGACTAGCAACCATGCTAGCGATGAGCAGAGTAAGCTCAATGTCTTTCCAGTGCCAGTAGGAGATTCCAACAAAGCATTCGTATTGTTCTGAAGACTTGCAATCACTTTTTCCATATAAGTTTTTTGCACATCGTAAGGTTCAAACGGAAAACTGACTGGTATACCTGATATCATAATATCCGGCATTATGATTTGGTATTAAGACATGTATAAAAATGAACAGATTGAGAAAAAAAGTACATATATAAAATAAGATAAGATTTTGGGCAATAGGTATAGTTTTTTTTTTTTTAGTTTTATTTTCTCCTCTAGGAGAAGGCAAAGGGATCTAGCCCATAACAGCCATGTCTTATTTATCTTATTTCTTCAGTTTGTAAGTCAGTCTCAGTCAAAACAAGTAATTCGTCGTATACTTGGCGTATACAGAGTCTAGTCACGGTCAAGTCATTCTTCAGTAAAGAGGCAGAATGCTTTACAAAAGATTTTGGCGGCTTCTTGTGGGAACCCGAAAGCTCCGTTACGCACTTTAATTTACACTTCCCTTCACTTGTACACTATCACTAACGTTTGCTGCACAATATTCTGCCATTATTAAGCTTCAAAAGTTAGAATGCACAAATTATAAGACTTATAAAGAAAAATGCTACTTCACTCGCCGAGTTCCCGCCAAAAAGCCGCAATAGGTATAGAAAGACGATTAAATTTGACATAAAGGCATGTCAACTTTGCCGCCAATCCATTTTTTTATAAATCTTGTCCATTAGCCAGGCAAAGACTGCAGAGCCCATTCAGCTATATCTTTTGTTTATTTTTTCCTAATTTCTTTTAGAATGAAATCTTCAATCGAAAGCCGTAACCAACCTCTTTTGTCTTGGTTCATTCATTTTATAGAAGACTATTGTTACGTTACGTCTGCTTATTTTATTACAACAGACAAGATTAAAAAAATATATTTTGAAGATGGGTGGCCTGGAACCAAGTTCTTTGACCGCATGCATGTTGGTTGGTTGACGTTTCTCAACTTTATAATAATAAACAACATAACCTAAGTTGAGTATTGTCTGCTTGTTTTTATCTAATTTTAAAGTAATAAAATAATTTGTAAAATATGAAAGTATCTATGAAACCGGTGTACACATCAGTGGCATGCAACCGCATCCCCGAGATAGCTGACTGGAATAGTGCGGGCTTCATTTGTTTTGGTGCTTGTAATGCTGTGGTTGTTTACGATACGGTACGTAATATCTTCCACAACTCTGATGCTTACGCACCTGCGTGAAATAGAGTTGACTCTCATTGTATTCTCTTGAGCTCCTGGCCAAAACAAGCGTCATTGTCAATAAGGGGGCACAAAATAAAGTTAGAATTTTTACATTAGGATAGTGTCATTAAATGAGGCAAAAAAGGCTTATCGACACTGACCTAAAAATGATGAAAATCAGTGGCCCCCTTAATCAAAACAGGAGAACAGGTTAGTAGATGATACCTGCCCCCTTGGGCGCAAAGGACATTGAAGTGTTCTGAAAGGGCAAAGGGGAGTGTTCTGAAGAACTAATACCCGCTGCTCAATTTAACCGATACACTTCTCGCCGAAAATTAAATTTCCATCCACATCACCTGGATGAGCGGAAGTCTACCACTGTACATTTCTCAAGAAATTTCTTACGTACGACCACACTGTACGGTACGGACTTCCTGCAGCGGTATTCCCGCACGAGTACGACATTGGAACCTTCAAGAAACGAGCCTACACCTTCCTCAAAGGCTGGCAACGCATCTGTCACCCTTTTGGTGTTGCGGGTGCCAATGGGCGGAGTGGTTGCTTTCCATCAGGTGACCCGCATGCTCGTTTGCCGCCCTCTCATATAAAAAAAAGTATTTAGTGTGTAAGTGCAAACCTCACTTTATAATTGGTGCACTTACTGGATACTTTGACACTGAGACTTCTTGATTGCCTGTAAATTCAACCTGCAAAGCCTGTAACAAGTAAAGGGAATCAATGAAACACTTTCTGCATGACTGCTCTCTCACTGGTGACTCATAAAAGGTCATCCCTATTGGTATAAAGTGACAGTAGGTACGGTAAACCACAAAAGTACATGGATATTGCCAGTTTAGAATTTTTTAAACCTTGTATTTATGTCAAGTATGAAATATTGTTCTAATGTACTATGATTTACTACCTCAGATTTAATATTAGGTCCTTACCTATGAAATTGGCATTTTGTATGAAGAATTTCATTAAGACTGTTTCCTCCATACTAACATTTTTGATTTTTTTTTTTGGGAACGGCAAATCTAAATTTAGCTAAACATTGTGTGTATTATCAGATAACATTAAGTTAAGTATAGGCAGCGTTAATTTTTAAAAGTAACCGCTTTATAAAAGTTTCAGTGAATCTAAGAAATGATTATGGCGAAGCACATGAAAAGAGCTCTGTTCAATGTTTTTTTTGTATTTTGTGATTTAGCCCAGAAATTAAAAAATATTTCATGTGAAACCTTGAAATAATATGCCATTTTCCAAATAAAAAACAAATTTGGATATAGCTTCGAAAATCGCAGGAGTTGGTACATATGATTAACGAAAAAAAAAACTCCAATTTCATAGGTAAAGACCCAATATCAATTACATAAAAAAATTAAGTGTTCAGATAAATCTAAATTGTCTTTGCTGGGGTTGTCCACGCATTTTATGGGCCATTGTACATATTGTGCATATTGCTACAACACCACATTATGGACAAAGGCGTCATTATAACACCTCACTTTGCATTAGGCGAAATAGATAAATGCTAACCATAAAGTAATCTTAATATTCCAGAGCCAACTAGGCAAAGATCCTCTCACCGTACTCAGCCATCACCGTTCCATCGTCAACTCAGTGAAATGGCTTCGCAAACCCACTGGAACAAGTACAGAACTAATCTCCTGCTCAGCTGATAAAACTGCAGCAATATGGAGCCTGGATGGTGGTGTTTGGAAAGTCATGAGCAAACTAGCAGGGCATACAGACGGAGTGACATGTATTCATGGGATTTACACCAATGGAGACAATATAGTCGTTTATACAGGATCTATTGATTCTACAGTAAAAGTATGGGAAAGAAGCAATGGTATGGAACTTTTAATTACTGAATTTAACTTATCTAAATCTGCCGCCAAACAGCAATGTTAAAAGCATTGTTGTGTTCCGGTTGTCAGAGATAGCCAGTCCCCCAAATAAGATGGGGTTTCCGGGTCAGTATGCTACCACCTTCGGCCTCATCTTCACTTAACATCAAGTCTGATTGAGGTCAAGTGACAACCCGTTGTGCATAAAAAAAAAACACATTTAAAAATGAATCCAGTACCTAAGTAAAAAGAAAACTTTTTTTTTTTAAATTATTGAGCTCACCCTATAAATCATTAACAATAAGGAGAAATTTTGAAATTACTATTTATGTGAGGTGTGGAGCCTAGTAACTCTCGCTTCTTTTCTGTTTTTAATCTTGTTTTTATTTGAGGATTTTGTACACCCTGGGTGACTATGCCAGCCTCATTGATACATTCGCCTTTTTAAACCCCACTCTCTTTATACAATGGACAATCCAACAAATTTATACAGACTGACAGCACTCCTACAGAGCATATGTACCGCAGCGGAGCAGACGACCGATTGGTGTAGTGGATAGTCACCCTATCAGCGAAACCAACGGTTGCGGGTTCGAATCCCGCGAGGGGTAAATGTTTGTATGATGAATACGAACATTTATTCCCGAGTCTTGGATGTTTATATAAATATTTATGTATGTTTATCCGTTATCTAGTATCCATAGCACAAGCTTTGCTTAGTTTGGGACTAGATGATTGGTGTAAGTGTCCGAAATATTTATTTATTTATTTATTTATATCAGCCAAAACACAAAAAAAAACAATAATCGTTTATATGATGAAACCTGTAATTTGCCTTATTTTTTGCATTCTTACTATGTAATATTTATGTACAACTGTAACGCTGTTGGTTTCTTTATTAAAAAAAAATAGACATATTTATTTGAGACCACACTATAGCAACAACAATTTAGACCTACAAAAGACTTGGAAATCTAGTGAGTCAGTCAGTTAGTGCCAAAATCTGCTTTTTTGTAATTCTTTTTTTATACACAACGGATTGGTACTTGACCTCAATCACACCTGATGTTAAGTGAAGATGAGGTCGAAGGTGGAAGCGTACTGACCCGGAAACCCCAACACATTTGGGGGACTGGCTATCTTATCTCTGACAACCGGAACACAACAAAGCTATTAACATTGCTGCTTGGCGGCAGATTTAGATAAGATGGTGGTAGCTAGCCAGGCGGACATTTAAAATGCCCTACCACCAACCAAACCGAGTACTTAAACATGTACCCCGCTGGGGATCGAACCCATGTTGTTTACATTGAGCCACGGAGGCGGACT
Source organism: Oegoconia quadripuncta (assembly GCA_949316235.1). NCBI lineage: Eukaryota > Metazoa > Arthropoda > Insecta > Lepidoptera > Autostichidae > Oegoconia > Oegoconia quadripuncta. The sequence goes on along the minus strand of OX438752.1, from coordinate 1,876,691 downwards.
CTTTATCCCAGGAACTAGTAAATCTACTTTTTGAAATGATAAGCATCGCATTACGAGTAAAATAGTATATGTAAAATAGTTACTGAGATACAGGGGTGCGCACTAAATGCTTCATGTAAATTTTTTTTTAGAACTTGGCCTGCGCACTTCCTTGCGCTTTGATAAACATTTCACATTTATAATATTTGTATTTATAATTTTCAGGTACAACAATCCTCAAGCAAACCATAAACCTCAACTCTGGTCTCTGCCTGACCCTGCATGCCCACCTCCTGCCATCAGTCCACAAGCCCATATTGTTCTGTGCCCTTGATGATCACAGAATCCATGTGTTTGTTAGCGATGAATACCATAGGGTCCATACCTTGGCAGGGCACGAGGATTGGGTGAGAGGGCTGGATGTTTTAAATGTTGGTGAGTGTCTCAATTTTGTAACAAGTTACTGTAAAGCTTCTACAGCTATTTGTGTTTGTATTTACTGATCAAATAGTAGTTCTAATTCTTTAAAAAATTATTAAAAAAATACATACCTACCCATATGTATTTTATTATATTAGGTCCTTACTTATGACATTGGCATTTGTATGAAGAATTTCATTAAGACTGCTTTCTCCATACAAACATTTTTGTTTTTTTTTGGGAACGGCAAATCCAAATTTAGCTGTGTGTGTTATCGGATAACATTAAGTTAAGTATAGGCAGTGTTAATTTTTAAAAGTAACTGCTTTATAAAAGTTTCAGCGAATCTAAGTAGGAAGCACATGAAATGAGCTCTGTTCAAATTTTTTTTATTATGTGATTTAGCCCAGAAATAAAAATATATTTCATGTGAAACCTTAAAATAATATTCCATTTTCCAAATAAAAAACAAATTTGGATATGGCTTTGAAAATCGCAGGAATTGGTACATATGATTAACGAAGAAAAAAATACTCAAATTTCATAGGTGTAGCCCAATGTATAGCCAAGGAATAATGTATTCTTTTGTAACAATACTAATGTTGGCAATCAATGCGCTAACTAGCAAAGAAACACTGGGCGATTTATATTTACGATTATAATTTCAAACACTAGTGTATCTTTTATATATTGCATTTGAGAATTGCATAACAGAGTAGGTGGGTGACGTTCGTGATGCCAGAAAACACGCAAAGCTATTCAGCTATTTTGTAACATCAAAAAATTGTGTACAAAAAGACCACGTCTATGCAGCATCTTCTCAAAAATACGTCTAATTAACTTCGTTGTTTTTGAACTACTATTTATGGACCTTATAATAATAATAATAATAATCATTTATTCATTACCCAAGTTTACAATGCATTTTAAGTTTATTTTAAGACTAGAGTTATGGATAATACATTTGAAGTCATCTAGTATAATGGACCCCTGACTCCGAAACTAGTTAAACTGTATTATCAGAGTCAGTGATTCCTCAGGAATTATTGACATTATCACCAGGTAGAGTATACATTTTACAAATATACAAGGTAAAGGTATGGAGACTTTAAAGTGAGTGTAACCCTTTAGACTTTAAAGTGAATAAATGAGGTTTAGAATTTCGTGTGGGAGTATGTGTAAATGTGTGTTATGTGTAATGAGTGGAATGGTGAGTGGTGTGAGTTATGAATGTATGTGTGAGTGTATAACGATGTATGAGGTGGATGTTCTTGATATAATTGAATATGAGGATCACGATATACTACATACACAGTACTAGATTATTAGATTTTCGGTTTCGGCGTATGACAGCCTCAAAAGATAGGTTGTAGTTTTCATTTTTACCTCGTGCCTACTCAAGGTGTAGATAGAAACCATTTTATGAATTTTGTTATATAACCTAGAAGAAAGAGCGTCAAACTGACTGAAGGCAAAGGACGTTCTACATTTTTTTGAAGGGCAAACTGGAACAGAGGCACGTTGTGCTAGGATGGCTGCATCTAGAGGGAGTTCAGCGTGCTTCCGCAGAATACTGCGAAGTATATATAGTTGCCGAACTGTTAAAACCTGGCACTCTGAGTACAATAAATTGGTTGAAAATCGGATGTTCCTATTGGTCATCACTTTTAAGATGGCTCTTTGTGTCCTTTCCAATCCTAGCATTACAGACTTGCCAGCTCCACCCCAGACAGGAATGCAGTAGACGAGAACTGATTGACACAGCGCTAGATAGATAGTTTTTACTGTCTCAGGTTCAGCAATGTGTCGCAATGTTTTAAATATATAAATCAGTTTCCGAGTACGGGTCTTCAACGTTTCAATGTGGGAGTGCCATTTTATATAATTTTATAATTTATTACGTTTCCATGGGTTAATTATAAAGGTCTTAAATCTACATTAGTATACAGACATGGAAGCCCCGTCAGCACATTGCAACATTATATATATATTTAATTTATATTAATTTATTATAGAAAAATTACATGTGTCAAAATTTTATAACAAAATTATTACTCTCATGGCAGAAAAAAAGTAATTATAAAAATTAAAAAAATCCCGCTGGTAAAAATATTGAATAACTCTATGTTGGCACTCTTTTTTCCTTTAGGCACTGTTTGAAGCACAATTTTTACATTATTCATATAGCTGAATATTTTGGAATTTGGGGTGAGAATGAATTAATACATTATCTGTATCCCCTCAGATGACACAACAATATTACTAGCGTCTGCATCTCAAGACACCTATATCCGCCTCTGGCGTATCCAGCGTCATGACGACCAGCCTGTCTCCGGCATCAGGGTTGAGGAGACAGTGTTCACCGCTTACAGGGAGCGGTGGTCAGTGAAATTGGACGCTGTACTGGCTGGTCATGAGGGTTGGGTGTATGGCGTACAATGGCATCCATATAGTATCGACCCAGGTAAGTGGAATGACGAAAATCAGGGACGTTCTCGTAGCGCCGTCGCATTCGTTATGCGTCAAACTATGTCCGTCACAACCAATTCCCCAAGGATTACTATATTTGGGATATCTTTTTTTTTATGCACAACGGATTAGTACTTGACCTCAATCACACCTGATCGTACGTACCATGATCAAATCGGGGACGTCTTAAAGAAAGGCCAAGTCAAGAGTACCCTAAACCGACGAGCATGTATGAACAACTTTATGAGAGTGAAGGAAGCAGAAGAGGTGTGTCAGGATCGTAGCAAGTGGAAGTCTGTGGTCTCCGCCTACCCCTACGGGAAACAGGCGTGACATTAACGCTTCATTGACTGACATTGACACTTCTAGGACCAGAACGAATCTGACAACACCTCCCATAGAAACAAAATAGTTGCAGTATTCCATTAGACTCGTGAATAAAGTTGTACCATGAATTTAAACCTTCTCACAATTCTGGTTTCCCATTTCAGGGTCAAAGAATAACCGGCCAGTATATCGTCTCCTCTCATCATCCCTGGACAAGACCCTCATTATCTGGGAGCCGTCGGAATCCGCGGACGGCGCGGGCACGTGGGTGGAGCGAGTCCGCGCGGGACAGGCGGGCGGCAGCGGCGGCGGGCTGTACGGCAGCCGATTTGGGCCGCAGGGGACAACGTTTATGGGACACGGCTATAATGGGTCGTTTCATATTTGGGAGTTGAAAGAGGTTGGTGTGAAATAATTTAGACTTCCAGACTCCGGACTTTAGCGACTAGTACGGTCCCGTAATTTCTTCCTCCTGAGCAGCTACCGAGCTATGTTTATGACCTACGTTGTAACCGCCTCCATGACTCAATGTGAACAACATTTGCTTTACGAATCGGAGGTTGCAGGCTCGATCCATGTTTAAGTACTCGGTTTGGTTGGTGGTAGGGCATTTTAAATGTCCGCCTGGCTAGCTACCACCATCTTATCTAAATCTGCCGCCAAGCAGCGATGTAATAGATAGATAGATAGATAAGCATTTATTTACGCCACTGCGTTCACACAATTACACAATTTTTAAATTACAAAGAATACATACATACAAATAAACGTAAAGACTAGAAAATACAAAGAGCGAGTGTGTGCCGTAGTAGCACAAATGGGTTATAACTCAGTGTGGCACATCACTCAAAGAGCGAAACACTGGTTTTCAGTTACAACCCCTACAAGTACGAGTGCATAAAAGTACGTGCATGTTCCCGTCTGCGTGTACATTTGTGGTCAATCGCGAGTGAAAAGTGTCGGTTGTTGATACAGCTAGTGTTGAGTAGTAATTTAAATTAATGACAATGATTACACAATAGCATTGTTGTGTTCCGGTTGTCAGAGATAAGAAAGCCAGTCCCCCAAATATGTTGGGGTTTCCGGGTCAGAGGTTTCTTCGGCGTCATCTTCACTTAACATCAGATCTGATTGAAGTCAAGAAGTTTCACCATGCGAACGTATAGCCACCCGGACGTGTACTCGCTCGATTCTGTGGAACGACATGCAAAACACTTATTAGTGACCATTCGATCTCTGTTATAATGCAGAGCCTCGAACACTGTCGCAAGGTCGCCTCTCTCTCAGTCTTTTACAGGATGTACTTTTAACTTGCTGTCCGTAGCAGTCGCTTACACAAAGTTACTAAGTCTTTCAATGGACAATGTATTTTACTATAAGGTAGACATTCAAAATTTGCCTTTAAATATATTTAAAACAACCATTAAACGGAAACTTTGTGCCAAAGGCTATTATAAAATTTCTGACTATCTGGATGATAAGAATGCGTGGACATGAACCGCTCGGCATTATCCAGTATATTTTATCTTTAATTTTACAATTATTTCAAATTATATTTGTATTAACTTATTTAAAAAGAGCAACCCCGGAGTTCCTTGCTCGTTCTTCTCTCGGGAGACTGCCTAGTGAATGAGCGATAACTGTATGTCATGACGATTTCAAATGTTATTCTTATAATTTACGAAATAAAAACATTTTTGATTTCATTTGATTGATTTTTTATTGTATTGATTGTGCGTTGGAATTACATAATCTTATTCCTCCATCGTCATTTCATCGTCGGATTCCACCCGTATGTAGTTAACACACCGTACATTAGCACTAAGCGGTTCGACTCTTCATTCATAATGCGAACATCCAAGGCATGGAACTCCCTTCCGGCGTCAGTCTTTCCTGAATCCTACAACCTTGGGATCTTCAAGAGCAGGGTGAATAGGCATCTACTGAGATCGCGTGCTTCATCTTCGGCCACATCGTCACTTACCGTGATCAAACGCGTCTCCAATTAATCACAAGTCCTCAATGTGTCATGTTAATAAACATTTTAGGAGACAAACCAGTGGCATCCCACCGTGGCATGCGGAGGACACTTCAATGCAGTGGAGGATGTGAGATGGGAGCCGATACAGGGCCGGTACATCATGAGCGTCTCCGCAGACCAGACTACCAGGGTACACGCACCGTGGAGGAGATCCGACGGTAATTAATGACTTGAGTACCCATACGAATTATGGGTCGTGGCATTTCGATCAGCGAAGGTAAGCAACTATGGCGCTGCCAGTCCTTGGATGGGTGGTGTGTGGCATTTTCATACGAGTGTATGATTGCGTCACTATTGCTTCTCTATTCTCACTCTCATTCTCTTAACTCTTTAAGTGAACAATTTTACTTTTTATTTTATAGCACAGAATCCACAGCACTTATTGATACAAATCATACTAAGTACTGTTAATAATTCTTACTACTAAATTTTTTTTATTGTAATATTATATACAGGGCGTCCCAAAGTTATGGGACATGAAGGGGAAGTACCTTAAATATTGTAGATAGTGAATTTTGCTCAAAGAAGACTTTATGTTATTTTTAAAAGTTAGTAATTCTGCATTCATAGATTTTCTAAAAATTACTTGCTTCGGCTGGGAATCGAACCGACTTAAATGTGAAAAAAAAAACACCCTACTTTTATGATGCCAATCGAAAGAATAGCTAAAAAATAATAACTCTGCCTAAGTAACATAGTATTTTAAAAGAAAGGAACAACGTGAAATTAATCATTTTAATCAAATAAAAAACATACATGAAACTGCCGTAGTCAATTAAGTAGGTATTTTTTTGTAAATTAATTAATTAAATGCTCAAAATGTGATCCCTCTTGTCTTACGCAAATCGCCAATCTTTTAATGAGCCCGCTGCCTGTTGATTTTCTAATCATTTTATGGTGAACACTCGATGTGATATGGCACAATTCTGTTTGCAACTCGCCTACGTTCTCGTATCGCTTTTTGTATAGCATATCTTTCACGTATCCCCAAAAGAAGAAATCTAATGGTGTGAGGTCCGGGGATCTGGCCGGCCATCTAATCGGTCCATTTGTACCAATCCATGTAGGAAAACATTCATTTAGAAAATCTGCTGCTCTCCGACTATTATGAGCCGGAGCTCCATCTTGTTGGAAAATTAAGTTTTCTTGCTCCGCCGCGGAATGGTTTCTTATCTTATCCCTTAAAATTTGAAGTATTCCTAAATACTTTTCTGTGTTCAAGGTTCCTTGGTAAAAATGGATTAAGAAAACCCGGTTTTTTAAAAGTCCGCACCAACAGTTGAGTGAAAAACGCACTTGGTTATTAGTTTCAGTCACTCGTAGGGGATTTTCTTTAGACCAAATACGATTATTGTTGCGGTTATACATACCGTTATTGCTAAAGTTAGATTCGTCTGTCCAAATAATATTATCCAAAAAATTTGGATCTTCGAGCAATCGTGCCTGGATATCAAGACAGAAATTTTTTCTCCTTTCTGTATCGCCCGGAAGTAATTTTTGAACCAATCGTCCTTCAACATAACTCTTAAAACCGTGTTTTTTTAATACACGGTGTATTTTACTTTTTGAAACTCCAATTTCATGTTCTCCTTCTCTCACCGATGCTTTCGGAAGTTGTTCCTTTCTTTTAAAATACTATGTTACTTAGGCAGAGTTATTATTTTTTAGCTATTCTTTCGATTGGCATCATAAAAGTAGGGTGTTTTTTTTTTCACATTTGAGTCGGTTCGATTCCCAGCCGAAGCAAATAATTTTTAGAAAATCTATGAATGCAGAATTACTAACTTTTAAAAATAACATAAAGTCTTCTTTGAGCAAAATTCACTATCTACGATATTTAAGGTACTTCCCCTTCATGTCCCATAACTTTGGGACGCCCTGTATATAAAAATTATTGAAGAGGATAAATATAGGTCATACAAGGTAATGTATTTTTGAATAAAATTCACATTAATAAATAGTTTAGTTTTAGTTTTTTTTTTTTTTACACAAACATTCACAGGTAAAAAATTCCATCTAGCGCATATCCTCGAGGCGGCATTGTGCCCAACAGGCAAGCGGCGTTCCCGCGCTAAATAGCGAGACTTATTCTCTGAGCTAGGAAGCCGCCCACTCTGTGGTCACCAGAAGCCTCGATGAGACGCGCTGACAGGTCTTGGACCAGGCGTTTTGTCTCAGGGCCCCAGGGTCCCATCGTCTCTAAAATTGGATTAACATTTTTAGATAAAACTTATGTGGGTAGATGCCAATGTATTCCAAATTTTTTTTTTAATATATATTATCTCTTATAGGTTTGTTGGCGACATTTTTGTTGTTATTTAAGTTAACTCTCAAAATTGGTATAATGACGACCGATTGGTGTAGTGGATAGTGAGTCAGCTAAACCAACGGGTTCGAATCCCGCGACGGGTAAATGTTTGTGTGATGAATACGAACATTTATTCCGGAGTCATGGATGTTTATATAAATATTTATGTATGTTTATCCGTTATCAAGTATCCATAGTACAGGCTTTGCTTAATTTGGAACTAGATGATTGGTGTAACGGTCCAAAATATTTATTTATAAAAATAAAAAAATTGTCTCCTTTGTTTGTTGGAAGAGATGTCTTAAGGAGATAAGCTCGCGTTTTATATATTATTGATATTGTCTTGATAATTTGTTTTATATGTATGGTTATATGCAATAAAGTGTTAAATTAATTAATTTAAAAAAAAATACTGGACCGGATATAAATAGGCATTCCACATATGAACGATACTATAAAAGTGGCTTTCTCCGTGTTCTCCGTGGCTCAATGTAAACAACATTGGGTATACAATTCGGAGGTCGCGGGTTCGATCCCCAGCTGGGTACATGTTTAAGTACTCGGTTTGGTTGGTGGTAGGACCTTTTTAATGTCCGCCTGGCTAGCTACCACCATCTTATCTAAATCTGCCGCCAAGCAATGTTAATAGCATTGTTGTGTTCCGGTTGTCAGAGATTCTTATCTCTGTCCCCCAGTCTTAGCCAGTCCCCCAAATGTGTTGGGGTTTCCGAGACAGTACGCTTCCACCTTAGACCTCATCTTCACTTAACATCAGGTGTGATTGAGGTCAAGTACGAACGGTTAAAAAAAAAAGTCATCATCGTCATCATCTCATATCAGCCACGGGACGTCCACTGCTGAACATGCCTTTATCAGGTCGCCTGTTGTAGTGTATTGATAACCTCGCCTTATTTCGGTGTTTAACCGTAACGTAATGGTTTACTGCAACATAAACGCATATCGCTTAGTCAGCGCCATTACCAATATTATATATACGCTTGTAAATAATTAAAGGTCCTTGTTCGTCCAACGTCACTATAGACTACGAGTCTTATTTACGGAACCCCCCGTCAAGGACGTAATCACCAACTACATTATCACACTGTCAACCTTGTGCGTGGTCACCACTCGAAAACTGTAACTTGCTATTTCGCTGGGCTAATTATAGGCTAGGTAGTTAGTCTTAAGAACGTGTTCATGTGTTTACTTGTACAATAAATGAGGGGGAATCTCATCTTAATCAAAATCAAAAAATGCTTTATTAGGTACACAGGGTACACTTAAAATAGTCAGATTTTACATTTTTAAAGCTACTGCTTGTTGAAAAGGCAATTTTCCCCTGAGAAGAACAAGCAAGAAACTCGAGAGGTCGCTCTTTTAAAAAAAGGTTTTTACATTACAAAATTACTATTTTATATTATAATATTTCATTATTAATTGTGAAATAGCCTGGTTATGCGAACGGGCTGGTTATGTCCATGATTGTTTATCATCTAAATAATCTGATATTTTATAATATGCTTTCTTAATAAGTTTCTGTTTTATAGTATGTTTAAATTGATTGAAAGGAAGATTTTGTATATCAACAACTTACCCAGGGTCAACTGACTGGCACGAGCTAGCCCGCCCCCAAGTCCACGGGTACGACATGGCGTCCCTGGCCCCCGTCACGTCGACCACCTTCGCGTCGGCCGCCGAAGAGAAGGTCATCCGAGTGTTCCGAGCGCCGCACAACTTCCTGGCCAACTTCAGGAATATCACGGGCGACATGATTGAGGAGGACGACCGAGGTGAGTTTACCTTATAGCCCATTACCGCAGTGACAATTCAAATAAGTTTTCATTTCGTAAGTTATAAGAATAACGTTTGAAATCGTCATGACATACAATTGTCGCTCATTCACAAGCCAGTCTCCACAGAGAAGAACTTCAAACTTTTTCAAACTTCAAGCATTTATTGACGACCGATTGGTGTAGTGGATCGTGACCCTATCAGCGAAACCAACGGTTGCGGGTTCGAATCCCGCGAGGGGTAAATGTTTGTGTGATGAATACGAACATTTATTCCCGAGTCTTGGATGTTTATATAAATATTTATGTATGTTTATCCGTTTATCTTGTATCCATAGCACAAGCTTTGCTTAGTTTGGGACTAGATGATTGGTGTAAGTGTCCGAAATATTTATTATTATTATTATTATATTTATTATTATTATTTCAACGTAAGATACATGATATCATTTGTTGAATGTCAATTTAAATCTATTGGAAATAAAAATAGGGCTTAAGCACTCTTCGGACAGTCAGTATGTCCAAGCTTCAGAAAGGTTTTTTGAAGAAAAAAAATTAAACTACCTATGCCAATACCTTCTACTTCATATTGAAAATCAGTGTTTTTATCTCTGACCCATTTGTACGGCTGTAGCACACACATACTCTAGTGTATCCTGATTTACTTTTATGAATTGTTATAAAATATGTTTATCCAATTGCTTTGGAACTTATGGTATGTGTGTGACTGGAGATACAAATAAACGATTTATCTATCTATCTATTTCACTTACCAAAAATAGGGCATATTACCCTACTTTTAGCCTTACGATAAAAAAACTCGTCCGGTATATCTATATCGGCTGACTGTGTTGTTTCAAATTATGCATCACTTTGTACACACCCTACATTTATTTATATTCGACTCTTTAGGTCCTGAAGGTGCATCCGTGCCTTCCCTGGGCCTCTCAAACAAGGCTGTGTTCTCCGGAGACGAGAGTAAACTTGAAATTGAAGACGACAGTGATGGTTACTTCGTCCCGATTCAATTGACAGGTATTTTTTTTAAAATTATTTTATATTTTACCACTTTATTGTGCACATTAAAAATAATTAAATACAAATAGATATTCGTCCACGGCTTTGCCTGCGTGGAATAATTTTATCGCGGACTTTTACATTTGTTTATCCCGTGAGAACTACCCACTTTGTGGGGATAGAAATATGCTATGTTGTAATCCAGGGTATGTTCTACCTGTATACCAAATTTCATCCAATAATCTGTTCATCCGTTTCGCCATGATGGCCCTGACGTATTTCGACTTGTTGCAATAACTACCTGTAGACTCACATGATCGTCCTGTCCCCAGAGCCGCCTACAGAGGAGACTCTAGCCCAAAATACTCTTTGGCCAGAGACACAGAAGCTGTACGGACATGGGTATGAGGTGTTTGCACTGGACGCCAGCCCCGATGGCCGACTCCTCGCTTCGGCATGCAAAGCTGCTGCTAAAGAACATGCTGCCATTCTGATATGGTACTAATAACCCTAGTTCTAACGTTATTTTCTTTATATGCACTTAGTGACTACTACGGACAGCAAGTTAAAAGTACGTCATGTAAAAGACTGAGAGACAGGCGACCTTGCGACAGTGTTCGAGGCTCTGCATTATAACAGAGATCGAATGGTCACTAATAAGTGTTTTGGCATGTCGTTCCACAGAATCGAGTGAGTACACGTCCGGGTGGCTATACGTTCGCGTGGTGAAACCTTTTTTATATACACAACGGATTAGTACTTGACCTCAATCACACCTGATGTTAAGTGAAGATGAGGCCGAAGTTGGAAGCGTACTGACCCGGAAACCCCAACATATTTGGGGGATTGGCTATCTTATCTCTCGCAACCGGAACACAACACTGCTATTAACATTGCTGTTTGGTGGCAGATTTAGTAAGATGGTGGTAGCTAGCCAAGCTTACGGTTAAAATGCTGGGGATCTGGGGATCGAACCAGCGACCTCCGAATCTATTGTTTAGTGTTATAATATCGTTATCGTAACGTTATCACTTATTACCTGTTTTTATAAATAACGTTATCACCATAGAGATGGGTGTGGGTAAATCGATTTTCCATACAAACTAAATTCAAACATATTTCTGGTGTAATCAACATCCTTACACATCCAGTGTTTGGCAGAGGTTATGGGCGATAATCCACCACGCAAACCCACTGTGGGTTGGTGGGTTTTTGTCAGACCAGTGTGATCACTAGTCGGTGTTTTTGTCAGATCAGTGTGATCACTAGTCGGTGTTTTTATCAGACTAGTGTGATCACTAGTCGGTGTTGGTGTTTTTGTCAGACCAGTGTGATCACTAGTCGGTGTTGGTGTTTTTGTCAGACCAGTGTGATCACTAGTCGGGGTTTTTGTCAGACTAGTGTGACTTCTAGTCGGTGTTTTTGTCAGACCATTGTGATCACTAGTCGGTGGTTTTTTTCGGACCAGTGTGATCACTAGTCGGTGTTTTTGTCAGACCAGTGTGATCACTAGTCGGTGTTTTTGTCAGACTAGTGTGATCACTAGTCGGTGTTTTTGTCAGACTAGTGTGATCACTAGTCGGTGTTTTTGTCAGACTAGTGTGATCACTAGTCGGTGTTTTTAAGCCGCCCCTGTTGGCCATCGACTAAGCTTAACGCCTTCAATTGAAAACAACCGGAAGTGACTATTTAACGTTAGCACTATCTACCATTTTGTTTTTATCAATTAAATACACACTTCAAACAAACCCCTCATTTCCCTATCGTCAGGCTGCAGATGCACTATAAATATATACACACTCATACACTCATACTCATTCATACTCATTCATACACACACACACACACACACACACACTCATACATACACACATACATAACAAATTCGTTTTTACATTCTTATTTCATTCTTATTTTATAAGTAGCATAATATTAACCTATTTCACCTTCACCTTAATCGGACAAATATTTGACATTTAGGCCCGTATTAATAAGCCAATCTCAAAACAAGTATTGAGGCTGCATCACCCGAGATGAGTCTTAAGAAGTTGACGCAATCTCAAGGTCCGTGCTAATTTATAAACCCATGTTGAGGTCTACTCAGCTGAGATCACTTCTCAAGTATTCGCCTCAGCGGCGAATGAATGATAGTCATGAGTTTCGTTTATTAATACGCGCACCTCTCAAGTGAGTACTGCTTGAGTATGCACGTGCTTTTCAGGTCTCAAGTTAGGTTTATTAATCAACACGTTTACTTGAGACCGGTCACAAGACTGTTCTCAATCTTGAGAACGGTTTATTAATACGGGCCTTAGTAATGGAAGAGCCGAGCCTCCTAACACAGGTATTTTATACTTAAAAGGAGACCCCCGATACCTCATTGATTGTTATTTTAAGGTACTGATTTAAACATTTCTTTTTAATCAGCATTATAATAGTAAAACTGTTATAACGTGATAACGTTATTCAAATAACTTTGACGACTTAATTGACGACCGATTGGTGTAGTGGATAGTGACCCTGTCAGCGAAACCAACGGTTGCGGGTTCGAATCCCGCGACGGGTAAAATGTTTGTGTGATGAATATGAATATTTATTCCTGAGTCATGGTTGTTTATATAAATATTTATGTATGTTTATCCGTTATCTAGTATCCATAGTACAAAATTTGCTTAGTTTGGGACTAGATGATTGGTGTAAGTGTCTGAAATATATATTAAAAAAAATGTAACGATTTTTATTTTAACATCAGGGAAACGTCAACATGGAAACAGATACAAAAGCTGGTCTCCCATCAGTTAACAGTCACGCAGCTGGCTTTCTCGCCTGACAGTCAAGAGTTGCTCTCTGTATCTCGCGACAGAAGGTGGACCCTTTACCAGAGGAAGGAAGACAAGTTCCACGTCGTGGCTTCCACGGACAAGACTAATGGAGTCCACACGAGGATAATTTGGTGCTGCGCCTGGGCACCTGATGGAAAAATGTTTGGAACTGGATCTAGGGATGGCAAGGTATGTTTGAACGTAATGTAAACGACGTAAGGTTTAGTAGATGAAGGTCTCGGCTTCGATCCCCAGCGGGGTACAAAATCATTCGTAGGATAAAAATTGAAAACGTCACACGCTTATGCGTTCCCAGGTCCTCCCTACTGCCGAAGAAGGTCGCCGCGGGGTTTAGTTTAGTGGGTTGCCCTCCCGATAGGAGGAGAGAAAAAGGTACCCTAATAACTAGTCGATTTTTTATATTAATAGAAGAAATAAATAAGTTATTTTTTTCAAACAAATTAATTATAGTAGATTGTTAACCAAGGGCTGTATGACATCAATTGCATACGAGGTTTTTGGCGCCCGAGCGCAGTGAGGGCGCTAATTAGCCCATGCAATGGATGCTTACACCCGAGATAAACACTCTGCTTTACATATCGATTGTGAGGTAAGTAAAAATAAGAAAGCAGGTTCCTATGAACATTTATTAAAGAGAAACATGTGTATTTAATCAAAATTAATAGTAAAATTAGAACAATTTGTAAAAGATATGGTCAAGTCCTTTTTAAGAATATTAGGTAATAGTTCTTTTTAGGTTAATAGATTTTCTAAAACTGTTTTTGCTTGTTCTTTTATAAAATCGGGGGTTAGATCCATGTCTTCGTCACTTGACATTTATCAAAACTTTTGAGAAAGAACTCCAAAACACGAAAAATTTACTTTCGCGCCTAGCTAGTCGGCTGCCTTTTTTACTCTTCACGATTTTATGGCACGCAAGCGCGTCAAATCGTGCTGGCCAGTTTGATTTTTAAATCGATTTCAACTAACATACGATGTGACTGCGAAACAAATAGTTCGATATTTAAAATAAAATCTTCATAAATTCTAATATAAATTGTCTCGATCCCGATTCGAGTAAATAATCGATACCGAGAAAAAAAATTACTTTTTAAAAATATTCTTCTTGCAGTATGAGTATGACAGTTCTTTTTTCAAATTCCAAAACCTATGCTGTAATGCTAACATTACATGGTAGGTTTTGAAACCTATGCTGTAATGACATCCATACACCCCGGCATTCAGGGAAGTAAGTGACTACTTACAGAGCAAGAGATATGTAAAATATTTTAGTGTAAGCTTTCTCTTAAATGTAATTGATAAACTACCAACGTTGCATCAAGTTAGAGAATGAATTACGCCATCTACTATCCTACCAATCAGTCATTAGCCGTGTAAATTTGTATAGTGTGCGTTAAGAGTAATTTTCTTTTAAATCTTCCTTCTCTTTTAAAATCGCTGCATGGAAATTCCTTCAGATCGAACCTGACTAAGTGGCTTCTCGAGCACTGTTTTTACAGTGTCAAGGAATATATGGAATATAGGAAAATATAATCATGTGTAATTGTTTTTGACATCCATATTCATTAGTTCATGTATCGACTCTATTATGTAATTGCATCTTTTGTTGTATTTTTTAATTTTTTTAATTTTGTTTTATAGAGTCACTGACTAATATTTGCATGTCTGTTTCCAGATTGAATACAATGAGCTTTTATAAGAAATACGATCTATGATACTACTGTATTCTCGCAAATAAACGATTTATCTTATCTTATCTTACATTTATTTGGATATTTATTTACGATCGAAGTAAATAAGATACTTTAATATGGATTTCGATGTATTTTGTATTAAGTAACATACCCATAAATGGAATGTCGGGTTGTCCCTTATACGCAGTACATAGTGTATAAATATCCATGACTCGGGAATAAATGTTCTTATTCGCCCATTTATCAATTGAGACCTGCAGTGTCACTTAGAAACAGATTTAAAGAGTATAATATTCTAACCTTTTCGTCCCCAGTACATTTTTGAAAATCTAATATATGTAAAAAAAAATATAGCATCATTTAGGAAAATTAGTGATAAACATGATTTCAATACAAGAAATAAAGATAAACTTGCAGGTCACATAAGTCGCCTCCGCAAAGTCAGTAATTCATTCAAAGGGCTTACGCTTTTTCAATAAGGTTCCTGTTGATATACAAAATCTTCCTTTCAATAAATTTAAAGATACTATAAAACAGAAACTTATTAAGAAAGCATATTATAAAATATCTCTTCTCTGAAGGAAGCAGAAGAGGTGTGTCAGGATTGTAGCAAGTGGAAGTCTGTGGTCTCTGCCTACCCCTACGGGAAACAGGCGTGACATTATGTATGTATTAAAAAATATCAGATTATTTAGATGATAAACATTCATGGGCATAACCAGGCCATTTCACTATTAATAATGAAATATTAATATAAAATAATAATTAATAATTTTGTAATATAAAAACCTTTTTTAAAAAAGAGCAACCTCTCGACTTTCTTGCTTGTTCTTCTCAGGGGAAAATTGCCTTTTGAACAAGCAGTAGCTTTACAAATGTAAAATCTGACTATTTTAAGTGTACCCTGTGTACCTACAAAATAAAGCATTTTTGATTTGATTCACACGAACATTTACCGCTCGCGGAATTCGATCTCGCAACCGTTGGTTTAGCTGACAGGTTTACTGTCCACTACACCAATCGGTCGTTAAACAGCAAGCTTCCAGACCACTTACAGCTGAGTCAAACCCGTCTACCTTCCTTCCAGATATGCCTCTGGTCCAACACCCACACCCCATCCAACACTTCCCTCGGCGACTATTCTCTTCTCGGTAAGCCTCTGGAGCTGCCCAGCGCCTCTGTGACGGCGCTAGCATTCGCGCCGCTTCTTCTAGAAGGTTCTAGAATAATCGCCGCCGGCTTCGATAGCGGCGGCATCAGGGTGTACGAATTCGATGGCGGTTGGACTTTGTTACGAGAACTGGATAATAGGTGAGTGAAGTCACGGTATAACCAATAGTGGTATATTCGTTTCGATTAGCGAAGTTAAGCAGTGTCTGGTGCGGTCAGTCCTTGGATGGGTGACCACTAGTAGCATTTTTAGCAAGACAAATTTCAGCTCAATCAGATACCAGCAATTGGTTGCACAATGCTTTGCTAATTTTGAAACTGGCAACTTATTTACAATTATGAACATTGCAAACTAAATAAAATTTGTAAAAATGTAAATCGTGTGACTATTTTAAGTGTACCTTGTGTACCAACAAAATAATTAATATAAAATAATAATTTGTGTGTATTATCGAATAACATTAAGTTAAGTATAGGCAGCGTTAATATTTAAAAGTAACCTCTTTATAAAAGTTTCAGCGAATCTAAGAAATGATTATGGGGAGCACATGAAAAGAGCTCTGTTAAAATTTTTTTATTATGTGATTTGGCCCAGAAATTAAAAAATATTTCATATGAAACCTTGAAATAATATTCCATTTTCCATATAAAAAATAAATTTGGATATAGCTTTGAAAATCGCAGGATTTGTACATAATTATAAAATCTCCAATTTCATAGGTAAAGACCCACAATTTTCAATTGTGTATTACAGTAAATGATTAAGAATTTTTGACTATTGTCATCTGACAACCTCACGTCTCTATATTATATTTTTCTCGACATAAATACATACAACTTGTTCACAGCTCGTCCCACCACCTAACCGTGAAGAGGTTAGCATTCAAACCCAAGATGGAAGAAGGTGAGGACAACGAAGTTCTATTGGCTAGTTGTGGCAGTGATCATTTAGTTAGGATTTACAGTGTAACTGTTTCGTTGTTATCGTTAAATTAGATAAATAAAGTTTTTTTTTTTATTTTATTTTTCGTTTTATTCTCTCCTTTCGGAGAAGGCAAAGAAATCTAAGCCCATACAGCCATGTCTTATTTATCTTATTTCTTCAATTTATTAGCCAGTCTCAGTCAAAAAAAGTAATTCGTCGTATACTTGGCGTATACAGAGTCTAGCACGGTCAAGTCATTCTTTTCAATAAAGTGGCAGAATGCTTTACAAGAGATTTTGGCGGCTTCTTGTGGGAACCCGAAAACTTCGTTACGCACCTTAATTTACACTTCCCTTCACTTGTTCACCATCACTAACTTTTGCTGCACAATATCCTGCCATTATTAAGCTTCAAAAGTCAGAATGCACAAATTATAAGAATTATAAAGAAAATTGCAACTTCACTCGCCGAGATCCCGCCAAAAAGCCGCGTTTTATTTAAAAATAAATGTATGTATTATTTTTGCCCATGAGAAAATATTTACATTAATGAGGCTTGACATCTCCACCACAGCGGCTTTTGAGGGTTTGCCTTTGTGGCAAATACAGAAATACTTCCAATTCTCGATCGCTTTGTGGATATTTCAAATTTATTTATTTTTTTACCAATCGGTGTCTGTCGCAAACCCGTGTGGTGACCAACGATTCAGTTCTCCGTGGGAATTAGTATTTATTTAAAATGTTACAAATATATATTTACAGGTGTCACAAAAACCTAGATAGATTTTTTTTAATGCTCCACGGGTTGGTACTTGACCTTAATCACACCTGATGTTAAGTGAAGATGAGGTCGAAGGTGGAAGCGTACTGACACGGAAACCCCAACAGATTTGGGGGACTAGCTATCTTATCTCTGACAACCGGAACACAACAATGCTATTAATATTGCTGCTTGGCGGGAGATTTAGATAAGATGGTGGTAGCTAGCCCAGGCGGACAATTAAAATGCCCTACCACCAACCAAATCGAGTACTTAAACATGTACCTCGCTGGGGATCGACCCGCGACCTCCGCATCGTAAACCCAATGTTGTTTACATTCCACGGAGGCGGTTAATGATTATTTTAACCCGAATGACTTTGGATAAGGTGATAAATAACACATGTAACAATAATAGAACACTAACTATATTTACACATAAATTGTAAAGGCATCATAAAATACATCTGTGACGGTATTTTCTTAGGGTGAAATCTGTAGAACGCACATTGACTTATCTTGAGAGCTAAGTCGATGTTGACAATAATGGGATTTATAATCAACACTTACAACCGTACCTTGAGAAAGTCGATTACTTAGAAAATATTAAGGCACGTCAAAAGCATTTGTCACATAATGACGTTACGTTTCACGAAGCAATTTACATCAATAAATCATGTGTTATTCCGAGAAAGGAATTAGAGTAATAACACACTGTAATACCTTTCTCGCAATTTTGGAATGGTTCAAGATATTAACTATATTATAGAATATGTTACATTGACGACTATTAGGTGTAGTGGTTAGAAACTCTGACCGAAAAATGTCGCGGGTTCCAATCCCGCTAGGGGCATGTTTGTATGATGAATACAGACATGTGTTCCCGAGTTATGAATGTTTTTTATTTTATATATGTATTTATTTACAAAAAAAAAATATGTATTTATGTAGTTTATCAGCCATCTGGTGTCGATAACACAAGCCTAGATGCTTACTGTGGACCTAGATGGCGTTGTGTGTATGTGCAAAGATATGATATAGTATTCTGACTGCTACACCAAACAAATTGCCAAATATTCAGGTTTGTTGCTCTGTAATTCACTTTGGTCTATAGATTTCACCCTTACACTCAAATAAAATTTA
The DNA here is from genome assembly GCA_949316235.1 of Oegoconia quadripuncta. NCBI lineage: Eukaryota > Metazoa > Arthropoda > Insecta > Lepidoptera > Autostichidae > Oegoconia > Oegoconia quadripuncta. The sequence continues at coordinate 1,857,807 of OX438752.1, read as the reverse complement.
CACTAAAATTTCAAATACAATCTCAACGTGGAATTTCACAAATTCACTATAAATATTTATTATCATTCATTATACACTGTGTAACGGTTAAGTGTAGTCCTATTTTAAGGGCTTGTTCTACCCATCAATACGAACAACTTTTACTATGGGGGCAACTTCGAAATCGCGAAAAAAAAATCAGCTGTTTCATACATTGCATCGGGAGGTTATTGAAATTTTCTATGGAACAGCTCATTTTTTTTTCGCGATTTCGAAGTTGCCCCCATAGTAAAAGTTGTTCGTATTGATGGGTAGAACAAGCCCTTAAAATATGACTACACTTAACCGTTACACGGTATATAATAACAAGTAGGTACATAATGATCTGATACTGACTAAAAAGCATAGACTTGTAATAAATTTTGGCACATTAATATACATCTTTTTAACAAATATTGCTTAAATCCAAACAAAATAAAAAATGGGTACTTGATAAGTCTGACAATGGTGTCGACACATGCTTGACCTAAATTTAGACTAAGGCACGTATTAATAAATGGTTCTTGAGATTGAGATCGCGACTCAGGCTCAAGACTAGTTTTTCTAATGCTGTTTTAATATGCAACAGATTCTCAAGCGTCAACTTGAGGCCATGTCAATCTTGAGAACGGTTTATTAATACGGGCTTAACTTCCGCATTACAGAATGTTACTCAAGTAGCGAAGGGACAGCTTTATGTAACTTGTATAGCGTCATCTCTAACTATGATCAAACGCAGAACTACGCTTGGTCAACGTTCTGAAATACGGACCGAAGTCTTCTTCTTCTTATTTTTGAGGATGGCAACCAGTCAACCTCATTGTCGAGGGACATTACTGCCAGTTTCGAGTGAAAATTTTTATTTATCTTATTTCTTCAGTTTATAGGTCAGTCTCAATCAAAACAAGTAATTCGTCGTATACAGAGTCTAGTCACGGTCAAGTCATTCTTCAATAAAGTGGCAGAATGCTTTACAAAAGATTTTGGCGGCTTCTTGTGGGAACCCGAAAGCTCCGTTACGCACTTTAATTTACACTTCCCTTCACCTGTACACCAACACTAACGTTTGCTGCACAATATTCTGCCATTATTAGCTTCAAAAGTTAGAATGCACAAATTTTAAGACCTATAAAGAAAAATGCTACTTCACTCGCCGAGTTCCCGCCAAAAAGCCGGACCGAAGTCTATCCTTTTTTTTTAAAGGACATGACATTTTATTCCTGTCCGTTCAGAAATCATAACGAACTCTCATCTTTAAGTTGTCATGCCTATGCTCTCAATAACCTTCGAAGATGCTATTTTGTAAGAACTCGCCCTTTTGTGTAGTCGTAGTCAAAAAAGGATAACTCGCATAAATAGTTTAAAGCGTGTGTCAAACGAATCGACACCGATACAATTTCTAGACGTTTGCTCGTACGTCAAATGTAACTTATTCAGTAATGAAACTTGCCACGCTATTAATCTTTAGTTCGGTCTGCTTTTAATATTGTAAGTCTATGCTAAAATGTCATCCTACATACGCATACATAATAGGCATAATATTATTTATGCGGATCAATATAAATAAAATTACATAAAATTCGTAAAGCTTTTACAAAATAGAAGATAAAATTTTGCACCTCTGTAGCATCGATATCTTTTTTAACGATGATTTATTGCAACTTTTGCATTGAAAAAATATAAAGACTTTTCCCGTGACTGCACGACTAAAAAGACAGTATGCTCTTTGAAACCAATATTTCAAATCAACGACGAGGTGAAAGTATCTAATAATGCATTCCTCAATGAAATTTCGTATTTTTTTTCTTTTAAAGTGGTTTAACAGGACTTTTTACGTCCAGTGGCGCCCCTCATTGGGTAAATTAAGATTTATTCGACGAAATAAACAGATTTCACCAGAAAATGCATAGCATCTTGACATTTCCAGAGCATGTCGCGCCGAAAAAGAATTGGGTCTCTCTCGGTTTTTTATTTTTAATCCATCATTATTACTTTCATCTCACTTCTTAGTCAATTTCTAAGAAAGCGAAAGAGACAATATCATGAAGTTATAAATAAAACTGTAGGCAACACTGCCACATACTTAAGTGAAGACGAAAAAATTTCGCACACGTTGGTATACCTCCCTCCCCTGCCCTTGCCAAATTTTCTGGGCTTTAAGTAGGTACTGTTACTCCTAGGAGTGTGGCCTCCAATTTTATCTATAATTTCATACATAATAATACTATTTCCAAATAAGGCCTATGGCCAACACTAGCACCGCGGCCCTGCATTGTTCAATATATATCTTTATCACATTTTTTCATACATTTACCTAACTTAATTCTAAAATTGGTTTACGAAATCTTGATACGTATTTCTTCATCCCTGTTACAAGTCCGGGGGTGCGTTCATGCATGCCCGCCAGGCGAAAATTATCCATCGCCCAAACTCAAATCACCACGGCTGAAAATTTGACTACCCTTTAAGTTTAAATTTGATAGGACCAGGGGGTCTACTCTCTAACGAAAATAGCTTCGGACAGCCGAAACTTCGGACTTTTTCTTTTGCAATTATTTTACTTTTGTTGTATATAGTTGGATATCACAAGTTAGTACGGGACGCAAGGGACGTCTGCAGTTATGAAAATAAAGGATTCTTAGCAGAAGAGAAAGTCCGAAGTTATTATATATAATATAGAAATATTTTCGTTAGAGAGTACAAATTTTATTTACTTCGAGAGCAAGATAAAATTTCTCCGGCTGTCACTTTGACCACAGATTAGTAATATGTAGAAAACTTTTGAAGGATGTTTTAAGTTTCTTACAGCTTAAAGTTAATAAGGTCTGTGATTGGTTTTATTTAATTTTTACTCCTAATTGAAATGCGTGTTGTTAATACAACGGCCAGTATATTTACATCTTTTAAGCAATTGTTAAGGTCGCTACCAAAAAATTGTGACTGGCGACACTGACGCTATCAACATCAAATAACACATGTGTGATGCGATCGGTTTTACATTCGACTAAAATTTACTTAAGCTAGTGCATGAACGCACCCCAGACAGACATTTGAGAAGTAGAGAATGTTTTTTATTAAGTTTCGAGGCACTTAATGTTAAAAATAAACTTAATACACTTAACAATTGCGTCTTAAATGCATAAACAAGTGCACAAAATTCTTAGCTGTCGATAGACATCTTTACAATACAAAATGTATGGCTGAAATTAAACTCAATCCTTTACTTTTCATAAAAAATCAATCAATTTTTAGTTATGGATTTAGATTTTTCTTAAATTTTAAATTATTATGACATATTTTGTTATCAACATAGGCAACAGAACATAGGCCCGTACTATAACCTTTCTTAATATTGAGAACAGTCTTATGACCGGTCTCAAGTAAACGTGTTGATTAATAAACCTAACTTGAGACCTGAACAGCACGTGCGTCCTCAAGTAGTACTCAATTGAGAGATGCGTCGAGTTTCACTTATTAATAAATGAAACTCAAGACTATTATTCATCCGCTGAAGCGAATACTTGAGAAGTGATCTCAGCTGAGTAGACCTCAAGATTGTTTGATAAATTAGCACGGAGCTTGAGATAGCGTCAACTTCTTAAGACGCATCTCGGGTGATACAGCCTCAAGAGTTGTATTGAGATTGGTTTATTAATACGGGCCATTGACCTCTCCCATAGATAAGAGCGACCAATTGGAAGCAGCCTGCATCCAACTGACTTCCAGCAACCTTTATCAGGTTATTCTTTCCTCTTATGGATGAACGTCATACGATGCGCTTGCCAGTGCGTGATATCAAGCTTTATTGCCCCAATAGCTGTGAGTGCCCTGCCTACGGCTGCTTCAACTTACTTATCCGCTGAGCTATGTGATTCACTCTTCTACGGATCCTTTCATTCCTCATTCAGTAAAACGCAGAGCATCGCCCTCTCCACAGCCCATTTTGTGACCTTGAGCTTTCTAAGAGACCCATAGTGAGAGACCACGCTTCATTGCCATAACTCATCACTGGCAACTGAGGTATTTTAGACGAGAAGCCAACTTGGATTCGACGATTGGCATCCTTCTTGAAGTTGTTAGCGTTACTGAACATCGAAATACAAACGTGCGAAGAACTGTGCTTCGAAAGATCGTTGTTATTATACTCTGTTGGTCGACACTTTGCTTATGTCATAAACTGTACAGTGACAGAGTACTTAATCAACGAACGCTAGTGCGCAAGACACCTTTGTAGCAAGCGAGCGAGCAAGATAGGTCGGAGCACCGGGGTGCTCTGAACCTAACCAATGTCGGGACATTATTAATATATAGCATCATTTAGGAAAAATAGTGATAAACATGATGTCAATACAAGAAATTAAGATAAACTTGCAGGTCACATAAGTCGCCTCCGCAAAGTCAGTAATTCATTCAAAGGGTTATGTATACGCTTTTTCAATAAGGTTCCTGTTGATATACAAAATCTTCCTTTCAATAATTTTAAAGATACTATAAAACAGAAACTCATTAAGAAAGCATATTATAAAATATCAGATTATTTAGATGATAATCATTCATGGACATAAACAGCCCGTTCGCATAACCAGGCTATTTCACAATTAATAATGAAATATTATAATATAAAATAATAATTAATAATTTTGTAATACAAAAACCTTTTTTTAAAAAAGAGCAACCTCTCGAGTTTCTTGCTTGTTCTTCTCAGGGGAAAATTGCCTTTTGAACAAGCAGTAGCTTCAAAATGTAAAATCTAACTATTTTAAGTGTACCCTGTGTACCTACAAAATAAAGCATTTTTTGGTTTTGATTTTGATTGGTTAGGTTCAGAAAGTTCACTCGCTTCGCTCCCACCTTAGCCTTCGATGTTCTGTTGAACATACTGGGGAGTTCTTTCGCACTAGGGTTCATCGAAGACGTATTCTGTCGCTGTATGGTTTATGTCACAACTCACAAGCAATGTGTCGACCAACAGAGTATCGGAACTACGATCTCTCGAGTGACAGTTCTTCGCACGTTTGTATTTCGATGTTCTGGGGGTTTACTCTCTAGCGAAAACAACTTCGGACGGCTCTAACTTCGGACTTTTTCTTCTGCTAACAACTTCAGACGTTCCTTGTGTCTCGTATTAACTTGTGATGTCCAACTATATACAACAAAAGTATAATAATGACGATTGGTCTTTAATTGACACAGCAAACTGCAAAAGAAAAAGTCCGTAGTTACGCCCGTAGAGAGTAGACCCCCAGTTACGGACTCCTTCGAGAATGGACTTCTCAACTGATATTGGTGTGGGGGCGGCCCTTTTTGTACACGTTAACATATTTTCTAATTATATTAAATCTAAGCTTTGAGTATGTCGAAGATATCTGTCAACGTAATTTGTAACAATATTATTTATTATGATATGATACTTAAATCAGAAGCACTGTATAAAAGTTAAGTTTGAGCATTTATCATCGATACGAGTTCATATGAGGGGTCATCGCCCACAGTATTCCATAAAAATGAATGAAAAATTCAATGAATAACTACACCGACTGTACCAAGGACTAAAATATTTGTATATTCCATACAACTCATAATATTTATTGCCTTGTCATCTACGAAAAATGAACCTTAACCATATTGTCCATAAAGCTTAAAATACCTTGGTACTGAGGCATGTGTTGAACAAACAAAATTGAATTATATTGCAATGTAATTGAGGTTCGTTTTTCGTTTATATTTGATCACCCTGGCAGCTATAATAAATGTTATTACCTGTACATAAAATATTTAATCAATAATATTCATTTTAAGTTCTAACATCTGTGGTAACCATCCAGGCAAATTAAAAGAAAATGTTTATCTTTCAAAATTTTACACATTTCAGTATGAACCTTAAATCTAAGGGCCCGTCCTCATGATGCGACGCGGCGTTTACGCGACGTATCTAGGGGTTTCAACATTTTTAGAAGATTTAAAGTATATGTGAATCAGAGAGGGTAAATACGGACTTATAAAAAAAGTTTAACCAGTCATTTTGGCGGGCACATTGCTATATCCCATGTTATGTAAAATTCTTACTTCGTGTTGTTTTTAAAAGAATTGTACGACTCAAAATGTTCTAATTTTATGATCATAGAGATCAAAGCTCATAAATGAAGTGTTTTAGCGTACTCTGTTAGTGTTACGTGTATACGTGTATAATACCAATTCCAATTCATTTATTCACAACTTACACAGTAATACCCTATTTTAGAGTACGATCGGAAACCCTAAACACAACCGATATCGCTATGATGGTCGATTCATGTATGTTCTAATGGAGGGATACGACGCAATCCTACCGATTGCACCGCCTAGCCGACTTGACAGGTTCATTCTTAATCATGACCAGACTCACTTATTCAAGCGCTCGCGCACCCTCGTACATTAGAAGTCTTATATTACAAGTCATACCCCAGGTTTGATACCCTGACTGCTACACCCCATGTTTGTATGATGAATACAGACCTGTGTTCCCGAATTATGGATGTTTTCATTCATATACAAAAAAATAGATTTATGTAGTGTATCAACCATCTGGTTTAGTTGCTTAGTATGGAACTAGATGGCGCTGTGTGTATGTCCAAGCATATTTATTAATAATTATTTGGAAGTACACAACATTTGTATATCGGGTAGAATTGCGAGCGATATCGTCAATCGTTGCAATTCAAGGTACAATTGCGATTCCCCGACGTTTTTTAAAGATGCAATCGTGAAGCGATTCTGGATCGTATCACGAGGACAGTCCGATAACCTTTTGGCCCTGTTAAAATACAGTATTAAATTACCTTCGAGCTTCATTCCTTCACATGGTTTTTCTTTATGAATTTCAGTGAAAATATATTCCTCAGTCTGCTCTTCTTCCTTACTTCTCCGGACTGGCTTGACCCACTTAGAGAGCGACTGTCCTCCAGTCCGGTACTGTCTATTTCGGTCATAGAAATGCTCCGGGTAGAGCTCGGTAGCTCAAGTAAAGGTCTTTGAAGCTGGCTAGTATTCCCATTAGTGTATGGTTCACTTGATATTTCAGTTATGTTCACCGCTGAGCACGATGTTGAGGTGTTACCATTCAGGCCATTTATTCTGGAACAAAGGTTTTTATTAAGAAGCTAGTCATGACTTGCTTAGTTAGTTAATATTATATATGCGAAAACTGTGGAACGACGCGCCATAAGACTCATAGGCGATGACTCAACGGTTACCGGCAAATTGTAAAGCCTTGAACACCGCCGTAGGGTCGCATGCCTTTCAGTGTTTTACCAAATACATTTAGGTGAGTGTGCGATGGAATTGCACGATCTTATCCCACCGTTCCCTTTCCATCTTCGGACAACCAGGCGCGGGGGGGGGGTTTCAATCCATATGTTGTCAACATACCAAACATCCGCACTAAGCGCTTTGCTTCATCATTTATAATGCGGACTGCTAAGGTATGGAACTCACTGCCCGCGTCGGTTTTTCCCGTGGGATCTTCAAGTCTAGAGTGAATAGGCATTTACTGGGTGCGCGTGATACATCTTCGGCTACATCGTCACTTTCCATCAGGTGAGATTGTAGTCAAACGCGAAACCAGTTTTTCATTAAAAAAAAAACCGTCTAAATCAAATATTCTATTCTGTAAGTTTAAATTCTATTTTTGCGTATAACGGGTTAGTACTTGAATTTAATCACAACTGATTTTAAGTGAAAAGCCAAAGGTAAGGTAACGTTTGTATGTAAGTTGTCCGTTTTAAAATTTGCAAAGCATTTTTCAACTACTTGCTTGTATCTGAGTGAGCTGAAGTTTGACATATTTATCTAAGTATCAAGCTCGGTGAAAATACAATATTATAAGAAGAGAGTATGGGCCAGAGTCACCACACTGGTCTAGTACGGGTTGAGGACTTCACATGCCTTTGAATTATCATTTCTCAGGCATGCAGGTTTCCTCACGATGTTTTCCTTCACCATGTAAGAGCAGTCGAATAAATGCACATAAGTAATTACATTAAATTTAAAAGCATTTTACATGCCCTGCCTGGGAATCGAACACGGACCGCTACGCTATAATTAATTATGGGATAACAATATAACTCGAACTCAACATCAGGGCTAAGTTTAACAGTGGACGTCCCATGGCTGAAATGAGAAGTAAAGAAAGAAAAACAAAAGTATTTATTGCCAACAAATACAGAAAATCCCGTAGATAAAACATTTTGTATGTATTTTTTTTTTTATATGAGAGGGCGGCAAACGAGCATGAACACCTGATGGAAAGCAATCACCGCCGCCACAAACACCAAAAGGGTCACAGATGCGTTGCCGGCCTGTGAGGAAGGTGTAGGCTCGTGAAAATTGTCATTTTTGACATATTTAAATGTATTTGTGGCAAAGGGATTGGGTGTCAGCATTTGCTGCATTGTCATATAGCATTGTACGTTTGGGACTAAAAGAAATTCTATAATACCTCGGCGCTTTAGGCGTGACTGTGAGCGAGTAACTGAGCCGGTCCCAGAAGTCATACGACGTCTTGTTGTTCAGCTGATTGTAGTACAGCTTACTGTAGAAGGTGACCTGCGGCGGCAGCTGACAGTGGCGATACATCACTGGCACTATCTTCGGTTTGCGCATCTCTGGAAAACATTTTCAATGAATGAATATTTATTTGCAGAAGAATAAATTTATTTTCAAGATTATAATAATATAAATAAATATCCTTTACCAATGCCAATAGCCTGCGCATAGTCCATATAGAAGTTATTCGCTGGGCTTATGAGGAAGTCAGGTGAGTACACCAGCACAATCCGATGGCAACGGTCCGATGAGATAAGACGGGAGACAGCGGTGTATGTACTGGAATGTTCAGGTAGGATGTCACCTTCTGTACACATCTGAAATGATAGATCCTGTTATAAAAATTAATTCAAGGACAAACGAGCAAAGCTGGGCACTATTTATCAAAAGGTTTAATGCAAGTTAACACGTTGACGGACACTGAACGCCTATAGACGTAATAACAATAAAACTTCTATTGTGTCTGGTTCAGTGTCCGTGAACATGTTAACGTTAATCTGTGTCAAAATAAAAATAATTTCCATGTCGCTGCGCGTAAGACGTGTATAATTGGATGGTGTGTAATTTAGCGCGTGCGGTATTTTTTTGGTAAATTAATTGGATTGGATTTGGAGGAATTTAACGGAAATCAACGAGTCCGTTAAGATTTATTAAAGTTAACCTAAAAGCTAATCAATGATTAACGGATTAATGAGTTAATGCCCAGCTATGAATACGAGTGTGTATTGTTTCTCGACCATGCAGGTTTCCTGTTTGCGCTTGACTGGAGGCATGTTTGTCTATTATCAATTTAATTAATGATTGGTCTCTATACAAAATCATACAGAAATATTTTTTAATTAGCCTGGGTTGTCCCACAGAATTAATAACTTTACTAAATTTGGACATATTATATTACCTTAAAATTCTTCTCCCGCATTCGTATGAGCATCATATCGACAAAATCTCTGTCCTCCTGCGCAAATAAAATGTATGCATGGTAGAATTGAGGAGACCCATGGATCTTATCAGCAAAAGTAATGAGGTTCTCTTCAATATCATCCTCATCTCGGAGTCTGACAGCTTGGGAACCACGTAACGCTATCTCTAAGTTGTTATTGCCGCGGGGAGCTTGTTGGTTTACTGGAAAATTAGAGAAACAGACTATTATTAGTTGGGACAATTGATAAATTGAACTATGAACACAGAATACCCCATTTACTAGATAATTTCTTTATAAAAAAACGGAAAAACATAACACAAAATAAAAAATTCTTTCCTGTCTAAAGTGTTATAAAAGATTGATCATGTTGACATTTACAAAACTATAATATGCAAGTACAATTCTGTGTGCAATGCGTATCCCATTAACCTTTGACACCAGGAAGAACTTTGGAGTTGCTATGGTATATCGAATTACACTACTCCAAAACACGTTTGACCGAAGAACGGTTGATTGAATTCATAGTACATTGCGGAGTTTGTTCATCATTAAAAATTTTAATTAAAACCGTTGTTAAAATTAATTCAATCAACCGTTCTTCGGTCAAACGTGTTTCGGGGTAGTGTAATTCGGTATACCATATGCAGGTCAAGAACTTTTGTAGCAAGAATTTTAAAATCAGTATCCAAATTACTATCTATTTTCTTTATTTACATTAAAATAACTTTAATTTATTATTAGTACCTCTTTGGAATTTCCCTGAATTCATTGTTTTGCATAAATTATTATTATTAAGAGCCCATAGTGTCCCACTGCTGGGCAAAGGCCTCCCTCATCTGTTTCCAATCGTTTCTGTTCTTGGCGAGCACAAACCATCCCTTATCAAAACTGTCAAGCTCGTCTCTATAAAAATTATAAATCGTCTTGTATAAATTAGTAGTGTAATATTAGTACCTTTGAATTTCCAACTTTCAATCAATTCTTACATAGCAAAATTTTTGCTACCAAAATTCTGGACACTGCTGTTAACCAAAATCCTAAAAATTATGTTTGTTTTTACTTACTAATAAGATTTCCTCTAGTTGAGAGGTCTGAGAAATCATCAAATATATCATATCTGTCTATACGTTGCACAAACTCTAGCAGTTTGCCGATGGTAGCCGTTCCATCTCTCTTGTGTATCCAATGATCTATGACCTTACCAGCTTTGTCCTTATCATATGAGTTTGCAATTTCTGAGGATATATTAATGAGAGACGCTAGGCCTCGCCAGTCTCTGTAAAGGTAACAATTATTGGCAATAATTTTCTGCAAACAGAAGATTAGATTTAACCACCTCCATGGCTCAATGTAAACAACATTGGGTTTACGATTCGGAGGTCGCGGGTTCGATCCCCAGCGGGGTACATATTTAAGTACTCGGTTTGGTTGGTGGTAAGGCATTTTAAATGTCCGCCTGGCTAGCTACCACCAGCTTATCTAAATATGCCGCCAAGCAGCAATGTTAATAGCATTGTTGTGTTCCAGTTGTCAGAGATAAGATAGCCAGTCCCCCAAATGTGTTGGGGTTTCCGGGTCAGTACGCTTCCACCTTCGACCTCATCTTCACTTAACATCAGGTGTGATTGAGGTCAAGTACCAACCCGTTATACATAAAAAAAAAAATATCTTAAGATAAATTATATTTATTTTGAACAACACTTATCTGTGCTGCAGCCTATGGATACTAGATAATGGATAAACATGCATAAATATTTATATAAACATTAACAATGACTATGGAATATGTTAGTTTTTATTCTTGCTTCAAATAGAAATTGATAGAATTTACATCCAACAAAGTGTTGGTAACAAAACAGTCAAGAACTATACCTATATATATATGTATTTACGAGAAAGTCTGCATGACTAAGAAGACATACAAATACAAGAAGTGTGGAAAAAAATATGCATCAGTGAAATAAACACATCAAACTGCACTCCCATAATTTTGAAGGAGTGTGCCCTGACATGAAAAGACTTAGGCAGATGATTATGTTCAAGTAAATCCTAAACAAAGTTAATGGGAAGAAAGTAGTTGTGGGTGTAGTTTTTAAGCTTAACATGTTCAGGGATGCAACCCACCTTTCAACATTACAGCTTACTGCTGTCTCCCTGAACGAGTTAAAAATAACAGAGCTTGTTTACAATCAATGAATATTTCTTTATTTTCATGGCTAAAATTTACACTTGAAAATCCGAATTTCCGGTCACAGTGTAAACTTCGGGGCGGGATTTAAAAAGAAGCCCAAGAAACAACAGGACAAAGGTATTGCAGGCGTAGCCTTGGGTATTTATGTATGTCTTTTCTTCAGTGATCTTGAGCTACATCTTGCGTCCTAACTTAAGTGTTAGTAAATCGCCGGATTTGAATAGACTCATCTCAGGTATAATCTACCACATCTGCCCGATGTCAACAACATATATACAAATCTGTAGATTTCATTCCGTTATCACTATGAGACAGTAAAACAATATTGTTGGGCGGTGTTAATTAGACTGATAATCGTGTAATCACTATTTGTTTAGATAAATAAAACACTAAAATACCTCGGCAGTTTATCGGGGCCTTCGCTGAGGAGTATTTTTGTGGTATTCAATAGGCATGACAAAAGATTCCGGGCTTCGTAAGTGAGTGCCGACAAAGGCACCTGGTGAAGATCCACTTCACCCTCCATTTCTGAGACTTATCTTGTTACTAACCCATGAAGAGCATGTTTATGATGATGATATTCCCGGATTTATTCACATTTGCAAATTGTTTTCGAGTTAAAGGAAGCAAATTGCGATTCGATCGTCTAAGATCTCAGATGACTTTCTCTTTTTTTTTTTGGTTTCTTTTCCAATATTATTGGAAGGCAAAGGGATCAAGCCCATACAGCCAAGTCTTCTTTATATCTCAGATGACTTTTGGAATAAATGTCTTTTGACATTTATCAAAGTTCATTCATAATTTAGTTTAGTTCATTCAGTGACCACAGACTAAAGTAACCAGTGAGGCAATTTAGACACCATTCTCGAATGAAAGTTTGGATTAGGAATACTAAGCCAAAACCCTCAAATATTGATGAAAAGTGACCATCTTGAACTAATATGTCGGAAATCCGTAATGGAGCCCTTGTTAATAAATCGTTCTCAAGACTGAGAACGCTTGACAATCTGTTGCATATTAAAAAAAAAATAGATCGATCGATCAAGATCTTTTCACAGACACACATCAACAGTCTACAGAAGTCCACTGTTGGACATAAACTTCTACCTTGTCGCGATTTGCATCTCATTATTCCCATTCCATGCTCCAGTCGATTCTTGTATTTCATGTTTTCGCCTTTTTATGCACGTTTGACATCATGCGGGACATTGGTGTCGATTCGGATGTACAACGAACTAAACTAAATTTAAATTATATGTATCCTTTTCTAACCACTAATACATGAAAAGGACGACATATAATTAAGCCCTGTCAAATTAAGTAAAAGGATCAAAACAAGCACTTCTTTATCAATATCAGGTGTACACCTAGCGACGTCACGATTAAAATACTATGGAGCGACTTGTTTTGACAGCTCTTAACTTAATTTGACAGGACTTAATTTATAGTCGTCCCTTTCATGTTAATAGTGTTAGAAAAGGATGTATCTTCTTTAAATTTAGTTAGTTCGTTGTACATCCGAATCGACACCACTCACATGGGGCAGTGTCGAAAACGGTATGTGGAACCCGCTTCCGCACCCGCACCGCGTCTACGTAAGATAGAGAACATTAAACAGGGTGGGATTATTACTAGTGGTCGAAGTAGGTAGAGCTGTTTTTGCTACTTGCGACATGCGGACATAACATGGATATGCCAAATATTTCCCGGAATCCCGGGTTTTCTCGGAATTAAAAAACCATTGTTTAAGTAGTGTTTATAGGAGTAGGTCGAGCTATTTTTGTTATTTACTGCTTTGTTAGATAGAGAAAGACAGAAAACATTTTCTAAATATGAACTACAAGAAAAATAGTATATATAGGTAATTAAAAAAGAACTCTTTACATCCTTTTTTATTCTGGTGATCGACAATTTCAAAATCCCGGGATTTCAGAGGCATATCCATGTTAACATCAATGTTTGCGGTCATTCGCCCCAAACAGCTCTACCTACTCCGACCACTGATTATTACACGTGCTGGTAACACGCAAAGCAGATAGGTACACCCCGGGCAAAAGTAGAGTAGGTACTTGGGTATAGCCATAGCTTTGGGATAGTTACTATACTCTTTGGCCATAGGCTACAGACGACATTGGTCAGATGGTACATACAACAATTCACTCACGATTGACAGCAAATGTAGGTACATGTATTGAAGTAGTTTATCAACCATCTGGTATCCGCAACACAAGCCTATATTTGCATAAAGTGGAACTAGATAGCGCTGTGTGCATGTCCAAGGATATTTATTTATTATTTATTTATGTACTTATGTGCGTACTTTTATTTGTAACTGAAAACCAGTATTTGAAGTGTTTCGCTCTTTCAGTGGTGAGTCCACAGTGTGTTACCATTTCTCTCTTTGTATTATCTGTTTCTTCATATTTACGCGTATTTGCGTTTATTTATTTTTTTTTCATTTTAGGTATTCACAACGGGTTGGTACTTCACCTCAATCACACCTGATGTTAAGTGAAGATGAGGTCGAAGGTGGAAGCGTACTGACCCGGAAACCCCAACACATTTGGGGGACTGGCTATCTTATCACGGACAACCGGAACACAACAATGCTATTAACATTGCTGCTTGGCGGCAGATTTAGATAAGATGGTGGTAGCTAGCCAGGCGGACATTTAAAATGCCCTAACTACCACCAACCAAACCGAGTACTTAACATGTCCCCGCTGGGGATCGAACCCGCGACCTCCGAATCGTAAACCCAATTGTTTACATTGAGCCACGGAGGCGGTATTTATGTACGTGTGTGCAAATAAATACAAATAAAAATTTTAACATAAAAAAAAACAAATATCAGATATTGAGACAAGAGATACAAATAAAAATTTTAGCATAAAAAAAAAACAAATATCAGATATTGAGACGCTTTATTGTCATTCACAAGCGCATTCACTAATTCGCTACTATCTACTGATACTTTACAAAGTTACTTATAGAAGGTAAGACAATCCACTTGATTGCTCAGACGCGCCGCGTATACGTGCGAGATACATGTGACCGGTTGTCATCATTCACTCAACTGATACAAAATGGCTGACAATGCCTCATGACCATCGGACTTGGTAGATCGATTGTGCCTGCATGCTTAATTCAGCCGTATAGTTAAAAATCTTTAAGCGACTAACTTTCTTTTTAAATTGGGAAAGTAAGGGAAAATGCAGCATTGGGTTTAGCAGTTCCTCAATTTGTAAAGGATGCAAGTCGCATAAAATTTTGACTAACTTTGATAGTTATCTTACGGAAAATACGGTCGAATTCAGCTTGTATGGAAAATCGATCTATCTATTTATGCTTACACCCGATAGAAATATATTACAGAATGTTACTCAAGCAGAGATCTCCGCTTGAGGACAGTTAAAAAGGGACAGCTACATGTAACTCGTATATCGGCATCTCTTTTTAACTATGCTCAAGCGCATATAATTCTGAAAAACGGGCCTTAGGCCCATGTTAGTAAACCGTTCTCAAAATTGAGACGCTTCCTTACAAGCTAAATTAAGTTACTCGCTTGTAAGGAAAAATTGGCGCTTGAGAATCAGTTGCATATTAAAACAGTATCAAAGAAAAAATAGTATTGAGACTGAGACGCGATCTCAATCTCAAGATCGATGTATTAATACGGCCCTTACAGTTTCTCCCAATTGGCGAGTGAGTGGTCCGTCATCATCATCAACTCTTGGACCATTTGTGTCAAAAACTTTTAAACTTTTTAGTTGTATAAACGCTGGTGCGCTTCGGTGCAATCAAGTGGGGTTCAGGTTACGCATCCTTCAAGTAGTACAGAGCCTACAAGTATAATATACCCAGTCTTCAAAAGTTGTGTGTATATATATATATATTATATACATACATAGATTTACAATTTATAACATTGACAACGAATTGCGAATTGTGCAAACGTTTTTGTTCAAACGTAATAATTTTATAGGTTGTCCTCTACCAACGACTATTCCATATAGTATAAATAAATAAATAAATAAATATTTCGGACACTTACACCAATCATCTAGTCCCAAACTAAGCAAAGCTTGTGCTATGGATACTAGATAACGGATAAACATACATAAATATTTATATAAACAACCAAGACTCGAGAATAAATGTTGGTATTCATCATACAAACATTTACCCCTCGCGGGATTCGAACCCGCAACCGCAATATAATAAGAATTACTTACAACTACTATTCATTTACACCTACTACTCGACCAAACGATAACTGAGACTTCTACATATACTTAGTCAGAAACATGACCCCCGTATTTACCTGAACGGGGGGTCATGTTTCTCTGTAGCTAACTGTACTACCTACTAGAAGTCTTTGTTACAAGATATTTATTTATCAAATACAACCTGGATTAAAAGCTTTAATGGATTATTTATACTTTCAGACGTAATTTTGTTTTTTTTTTCTGGAGATAAAACTAGGAATCGTCTTTTTGAAAAATATCCTGTATTTTAGCTGTACAAATTCGGCCAAGGTGGTGGGCCAGCATGTTCTGCCAACATAAAGGCCCGTATTAATAAACCAATCTCAATACAACTCTTGAGGCTGTATCACCCGAGATGCGTCTTAAGAAGTTAACGCTATCTCAAGCTCCGTGCTAATTTATAAAGAAATCTTGAGGGTCTAGTCAGTATTCGCCTCAGCGGCGAATGAATGATAGTCTTGAGCTTCGTTTATTAATACGCGAACCGCACCTCTCAAATGAGTACTGCTTGAGTATGCACGTGCGTTTCAGGTCTCAAGTTAGGTTTATTAATCAACACGTTCACTTGAGACCGGTCACAAGACTGTTCTTAATCTTGAGAATGGTTTATTAATACGGGCCTTAGAGATCTACGTTTATAACAGAAGTCACCATGTGTGTCCGATGATGACATAGTTACGGTGTTCGAATAAACCTGTATAGGTTTTTGTGACACGTGTAAGTATATCTTAGAAACATTTTAGATACAAAATACTTGGCGGTATGTTGGTAGTAGACGGCAACCCTGTCCGGTCAACCGAATAGTATCGGTTTTTAGTGGGTGCGCCTGGGTGCGCCAAAGTTCACCTAAATTTTCAACTCCGATAATTGGAAATCCGAAAATGTTCTTGCTAACATTTTTCATCCTAACAATCACAATTCCTAACTACTCTGTCTCTAATGTTCATAATACCGAAACATTCAACTTCATAATGTCAGTAGCAATAAACATCTATTATACTTCATAATGTCAGTAGCAATAAACATCTATTATACTTCATAATGTCAGTAGCAATAAACATCTATTATACTTCATAATGTCAGTAGCAATAAACATCTATTATACTTCATAATGTCAGTAGCAATAAACATCTATTATACTTCATAATGTCAGTAGCAATAAACATCTATTATACTTTTATTTGTTTTCCTATATTTTCTCAACATAACCATCTTTTACACTATTATTCAAAGTCATATCTTTATGGTAATTATGTTTAGGGATAAAAGCGTTATGATAAAAAACAGTAGGTTTAGGTTAGGTTAGAACTGTGACCACAACTATGCCAGAACCGAATCAGTCTTAAAACTGCGGTATAAACCATACCCTCAAATTAAAACTATAAATATCATCTTCTACCCACATAAATTTTTTATTACACTTAGTAAATGTATCTTTCTGAGTATGAGTAAAAATATTATGGTAATTATGTTTAGGGATAAAAGCGTTATGATAAAAAACAGTAGGAGTTTAAATATATTTACATTAATGATATTATTAATTACAATTTTCGGAAACATGAGTGTTATGAACATCGCCGGTAGCACTACAAATATTATGAATGAAAAATTTAAGATGAAAAATTTTAGGAAGAGTGATCATTCGGATTACAAATCATTAGGTGAGCCAATATGGACCCGTTTTTAGTGCACATATCAAAGGATCTTGGTGCGCTCCGCAAACAGTGCTCACTTGTCGCCGTCTTATTCATTTACCTCGTTCTAGTCCGATGAATAACCACCATCCCATCCACCATCTTTTGCGCCAATTCTTTTTAGTCGCTCCACTTTGCTGCACATTTAGGCAATGATTAAACGTATTGTATAATAAATGGCAATGGAGAATGATTACGTCAATGTGTAAACAGCGACCTTGACATATGATATTTTGGCCCAACATGCTGGCCCAACACCTTGTCCCGATGTGTACAGCGGCCTTTAAACATAATTCGCAGTTCGGTTTTGGCCCATTACGATGAAACTGTATACCACGGATGTGTACCCTTTCTATGATCATAAGAAAATTGAACAAAATTGTCATCAAAGCTGATCGCACCTTCGCTTGGCCGAGTTGTAGGTATAACCATGAACCAATTGACAATTGCTATACTAGAAACCGTATCCGGAAGATCTCAAAATCCATTTAAACTACATTGGCGTTAACTCACAGCCTAGAAATAAATAGGCAAACATTACTATTGATCTCAATAAATGCCTACCTATATTTTAATCAAAAACAAATCAAAATCAAAAAATTATTTATTTTGTAGGTACACAGGGTACACTTAAAATAGTCAGATTTTACATTTTTAAAGCTACTGCTTGTTCATAAGGAATTTTCCCCTGAGAAGAACAAGCAAGAAACTCGAGAGGTGGCTCTTTTAAAAAAAGGTTTTCATTATTTTATATTATAATATTTCATTATTAATTGTGAAATAGCCTGGATATTCGAACGGGCTGGTTATGTCCATGATTGTTTATCATCTAATAATCTGATATTTTATAATATGCTTTCTTAATAAGTTTCTGTTTTATAGTATCTTTAAATTTATTGAAAGGAAGATTTTGTATATCAACAGGAACTTTATTGAAAAAGCGTATACATAACCCTTTGAATGAATTACTGACTTTGTGGAGGCGACTTATGTAATATGAACTGTAGCAATTATGAAGCAAATAATCTTAAGTGCACAATTTTACTTTTTATTTCATGTCACAGAATCCACAGCACTTAGTGATACAAATCATGCTACTGTGAATAATTGTTACTACCAAAATTGGATTGATATTTTTAGACAAAACTTAGGTAGGTGCCAATGTATTCCAGATATTTTTTTTTAAATAATAATTAAACATATCTAAGTATTATAGGTTTGACGACGTTTGGTGTAATGGTTAGAAACTCTGACCACTATACCAAAAGGTCGCGGGTTCGAATCCCGCAAGGGGCATACGTTTGTATGATGAATATCGACACGACACGTGTACCCGAGTTATGGATGTTTTCATTTATAATAAGTATTTATTTACAAAAATAAAAATGTATTTATGTAGTATATCAACCATCTGGTATCCACAACACAAGCCTATAGTTGCTTACAGTGGAACTAGATGGCGCTGTGTGTTATTTATTTATTAAAAAAAAAATGTCTGGACTGCTTTGCACATTCGTTTTTGTCTTTGCTGGCTATGAATCAACGCCATCTAGTTTTAATGGATTTTGAAATTTTCATAGGTACGATTTCTGGTATGACGATTGTCAGTCGTCTCGTTTCATTGGTCCATAGTATAACACAGTAAAATCAACAAATTATTACATAATACAACTGAAAACAGAACGAAGGTTATTTACAGTATCTACTAAGTAATAAGCTCTTATACGATTACATTGGAATGTTCTAAGTCCCCTAATTATAATGTTACGTTGAAAATCAATTGCAGATCGGTTTAAGACCTACATTAATCCACTGGGGTTTTGTGTGCTCACAAAAAATTTTTAGTGACCAAACGAAATTTCAGCCATAGTTTCGGTTTCGGCCAAAAATTTTCGTGAATTTCCGCGCGCTTTCGGCTAACTTCGAGTGAGTTCGTGGCTCAAGTGGGCGCCAGGTGAATTCGACGGCCGGCTTGATGTGAGTGACTTTGGCCCGTATTAATAAACCATTCTCAAGATTGAGAACAGTCTTGTGATCGGTCTCAAGTAAACGTGTTGATTAATAAACCGAACTTGGGACCTAAAACGCACGTGGATACTCAAGCAGTACTCACTTGAGAGGTGCGCCGAGTTTCACGTACAATAAACGAAACTCGAGACCATCATTCATTTGACGCTGAGGCGAATACTTGAGAAGTGATCTCAGCTGAGTAGTTTACTTGAGTAAGCACGCGCGTTTCAGGTCTCAAGTTAGGTTTATTAATTTTATTTTTTATTTTTACTTTATTAGAAAACCAACAGCTCATTTTATAAACCATTATGAACAGAGATAGATAAACTTAAACATCAGCCAATTATAGGTTCTCCTAAACTGTTATCACATAAACAATCATTGAGAGAGAGATAACATAAAGAAAGGGAAAATAATCAATCATATTATAAATTATGGACACATTTGATTTCAACAATATATAATGTGAGTGTGTATGTGTGTGTGGGAGGGGTGTAGGGTGAAATGAATAAAAATAAGTAAGAACAAAAGAAAGAAATATAGTATATAAAACACGTTTACTTGAGACAAGTCACAAGACTGTTCTCAATCTTGAGAATCGTTTATTAATACGGGCCTTAGAGTGCGAGGAGGTGGCCACACGTCGAGTCACCCATCTTGGATGACCAGAGTCTCTCCCCGATGCCTGTGGCAACATCCCAAATTTGCTCGGCTTCCTTCAGGAACTTAATAGGTGGCAGTATTAAGTATTCCTATGTACGCAAAATAGGCGCATCCAGACGTCGAGTTGCGGAGACCGGCCCGCCAACGAATACGAATACGGTGTTGGCTGGAAATCCCCTTTCGTTCGGCCACTATAAATTTAGCGTTTTACCCCACAGGTCATAAATAAAAAGAACCTTGTTTTTTTGATGAGGTTTCAACTCAACGCCACTTTATAAGAATACAGTGCAGGCCCGGAAATGATAACGGTTGATTAATTTGCAGTCACTAATTGCAAATGGTGTTACAGAATCAAAAATTTAAAAGGGTGATAAAATAATTTTTCTCAAACATGCATGGAAATATTGTCATTACTTTCGAAAAAAGAACACGCACAGTATCTAATTTACGGACAGCGAAAAATAAATCCATTGCGGGAGCGTTTTTTGCAATTGGAACATTACAACGCTCCAGCAATGTTGTATGAAACGGCGTGCTGGGGTTATTATATATTCTTTGATTGGATCTCTTTTATCATTCTTGGCATACCAAAATCTCTTTGCTTAGTACAAATTGCGTTCACGTGGCTGTATGCGTAAATGCGTATTTGTAGTTTAAAAAAAAAATAACATGTTGACTTTGTATCCTACATTGAATAAAATATTTTTGATTTTGATTTTGCGTTTGCCTTTCGGCACAGATGATAAATAGAAAATCGGCGGCAAAGCTGAAAATTCGTCTTGATTTGTTATTAAATATTTATTATTTCCATGCATTCTTTTGAGAAAAGCACTATATATGCCTCGGTGGAAATGGCAATTGCCTGTCTCGTATTAGTCAACTCATACTCGACCTGCAATTGCCTATTTCCCGGCCTTTGCAATAATGTACTATTAAAAACCTCTCATCATTTCCGGACCTCATTAGAGCCCACAAATAAGGCCGTTAATTGCTCGCTAGACTAGAATTAGTTGTAAACCTTTGTACAATACAAATGTCAGAACATAAACACAACTCATAACAAATAAATCAAATGTAACTAAAAAAAAATTATCTAATTATTAGAATTCTATTTAGGTCAATCAACAAGGATTTTCTTTGTATGACTTTGACAATAATACCTCTGTCGGATACAGGGTGAAATTTGATTCGTGTAAATTCGTGTTTACAAACAACTTTCCACTAGTAACCATAGCCGAATTCAACCGAAAATTGTCGGACTTCCATACTAAAGGTGGTTTACGAATGGTTTACTTTGTATAGGTAACGGAAAATGTTTTGATCGAATTAGAATTAGATTTTTTTTTTTTTAATTAGAATGGGATCGCTGGGACAACTGTGTTACAAAGATGTTGTTACATTGATTGGTAGGCACTTATACAGTTTACCCATTTAGGGTGTGCAACTTATTTCATTGTATAAAATATAATAATTAACAATTTAAAAGTATTACAAACATGTCACTA
This sequence comes from Oegoconia quadripuncta, assembly GCA_949316235.1. Lineage (NCBI taxonomy): Eukaryota > Metazoa > Arthropoda > Insecta > Lepidoptera > Autostichidae > Oegoconia > Oegoconia quadripuncta. Next base: position 1,835,953 of record OX438752.1, on the reverse strand, counting down.
GATAAGTTAAATATCAAGGTTACAAAATTTTAAATAAAGTGTCAAAATTAACTATCAAAGTATTCATTCGAATTCGTCTATGGTGGGAAAAGTTGTTCATAATCAAATTCACCCTGTAACACTTTGCAGTGTGATAAGGTTTGACGTCCGATTGGTGTAGTGGATAGTGACTGCGTCGTAATGTCGTTTAAATTGCAGATTTTCATTTTTAAAATATTCTTCCTGTATACTAGACTCTATCCTAAATCACCCCTTAAAATTTGCCCGGTACTTTTTTAATAATAATATAACTGATATGAATACATTAGTTCTTTGTCACTTTACAAAACTGAGGGGCTACTATGATCTACTAATTCCATTCACATGTCGCTCAGTTTAAGTGAGATAAAAGACAATCGTGAAAGGCATAAGTGCACCTCAGTCTAACAATAAACTGCATGGTAATAAGAGGTCATGGGTAGCGCGCTCTAATAGTATTATTACGACCTAGTCTAAGGCCTATATTAATAAACCAATCTCAATACAAGTCTTGAGACTGTATCACCCGTGATGCGTCTTAAGAAATTGACGCTATCTCAAGCTCCGTGCTAATTTGTAAACCAATCTTGAGGTCTACTCAGCTGAGATCACTTCTCAAGTATTCCCATCAGCGGCGAATGAATAGTCTTGAGTATCGTTTATTAATACATGAAACTCGACGCACGTACCAAGTGAGTACCGCTTGAGTATGCACGTGCGTTTCAAGTCTCAAGTAAGGTTTATTAATCAACACGTTTACTTGAGACCGGTCGCAAAACTATTCTCAATCTTAAGAACGGTTTATTAATATGGGCCATAGACATATGATTTTAAAACACAGTCAAATTTTCGGCTGAATTCGGCTATGGTTCGTAGTGGAAAGTTATTTATAATCAGTTGAATCACCAGTAAACAGGAATTACACGATTTAAATTTCACCCTGCATAATATTAAGCACATCAGTCGAAGGAAGATGTATTTAACGTGATATTCAATCATCGAAAACTTAAGCCCGTATTAATAATGCAATCTTAATACAGGTCTTGAGGCTGTATCACCCGAGGTACTTCTTAAGAAGTTGACGCTATCTCAAGCTTTGTGCAAATTTATAAACCAATCTTGAGGTTAACTCAGCTGACATCACTTCTCAAGTATTCGCCTAGGCGTCGAATGAATTATAATAAATAGACACCAATCATTTAGTCTCAAACTAAGCAAAGCTTGTACTATGGATACTAGATAACGGATAAACATACATAAATATTTGTATAAACTCCATGACTCAGGTATAAATGTTCATATTCATCACACAAACATTTACCCGTCGCGGGATTCGAACCCGCAACCGTTGGTTTCGCTGACAGGGTCACTATCCACTACACCAATCGGTCGTCAAAATTATAGTCTTGAGTTTCGTTTATTAATACGTGAAACTTGGCGCACTTGAGAAATACTGCTTGAGAATGCACATGCTCTTCAGGTAATCAACACGTATACTTGAGACCGGTCACAAGACTGTTTCTCAATATTGAGAATGGTTTATTAATATATATATATAATATATAAGTCTTGTGATCGGTCTCAAGTAAACATGTTGATTAATAAACCTAACTTGGGACCTGAAACGCACGTGAATACTCAAGCAGTACTCACTTGAGAGATGCGCCGAGTGTCACGTATTTATAAACGAAACTCAAGACTATCATTCATTCGCCGCTGAGGCGAATACTTTAGACGTGATCTCAGCTGACTAGACCTCAAGATTGGTTTATAAATTAGCACGGAGCATGAGATAGCTTCAACTTCTTAAGACGGATCTCGGGTGACACAGCCTCAAGACTTGTATTGAGATTGGTCTATTAATACGGGCCTGAGAGACGAGATCCTGAGGTGCGTTCACAACTTCGAAGTGCTATTGTTAATTATTTTCCAATTCACACAAAAGGCGTGGAACGCCGAAGGTTGTTTTCAACCTCAAATGTCTATGACGTACATCAAAGACCTTTTGTTACTCTTATACGGAATTCAGTCGTTTTTCAAAAGACGAAAGAAATGATAAAATAATATTTTTCTTCAACTTCAACTTCAACTTCAACTTTTTGTTTTATGGCAATCGGTCGTCTATATTACGATCGACCATTACTGCCAGTGTCCGGTTGTATGGCTAAAACGCTGAATGAGGTTGGCCAGTATGTAGTCTGTGCCAATCTATGGGTCTAGATCCTGTTTGAGCAATCTAAAACAGAAAGAAAGACAAACACGAATATATAGTACAGGACGGCACAGGGACAAATCACGAATAAGATATACTTAAATTTCATAATTTTATCTTATATGTGGATATATACTTGGATAAAATATTTACAAAAGGGGAATTTGTATATAACAATAGACATTTCATGTTAGTGGGTTTAGGGATATCATAAGGGAGTATATCATATAAAGAGACTGGTTGGATAGGGCAATTGAAAAAGATATGATCCGTAGACCCCTCCTCAAGACCACAGTCACAAATTGGGGAATCCCTAATGCGAATTTTATTAAGATGAAGAGGCGTGCATGAGTGACCCAGACGCAAGCGGCAGATTACTGACGAAGATTGCTTATCAGCTAGGCGGAAGCGGGAGAACCAGGGTCTCTTCGGAATCTCGGGTTGTATGTCACTGTAGTAGCGGCCCTTAATTAATCGGGAACGTTCCCAGTTTGCTTGCCACGATATGATTAAGTCAGAATCAGCTATAGAGTTTAGGTCGTGTGAGAAAACCTGGTATTGGTCACGGCATCCAGATTCTACAGCATTTTTGGCAAATTGATCAACTGTTTCATTACCGCTGATTCCAACGTGGCTCGGGATCCAAGCTACAACAATTTCAATATTTTGGCAGGACAACTTATATAAAATTTCTTTGAGAGTTAGGATTAAAGGAAATTTTGACTGAGAGAGAAATGGGTTCGAAAGGATAGTTTGTAAGCAGCTAAGAGAGTCTGTGAAAATAATTGACTTATTTAAATTGTGGGATTGGACGTATTTAAGGGCTTCTAATAAAGCAACTGCCTCTCCTGTGAACACCGAAGATAGAGGAGGGCATTTAAAGCTTAACAAGACTTTATAACGGGGGAGCCATACCGCCGCTCCAACTTCACCATTTTTGGTCAATTTAGACGCATCTGTGTAAAGAGGTAGCCAACCATCCCATTGAGCCTCTAGGATCTGGTGGAATAACGCATTCGCACCCAGAGTTTTCTTCTGTATACCGAAGTCTAGGATTATTCTAGGATGAAAGAGGAGAGCATCGAAGCTAGTTGAGTACAGGGGGGGTATAGAACATTGGTATGGGGGGCAAATTAGATCCGCGACTTTTCGATGACTAATAACTAAACAGGGGGGGGATTTCTTGGCCCAATATTTATTGGTTGAAACCTCTACAGAAAGTAAGCTCAATTTTGGGGCCAGGGGGTGATGTTTGTATTGAGATATTCTGAAGAAGTATCTGTCCGCAAGGTATTGCCTGCGAAGATAGAAAGGGGAGTCTAAAGCTTCAATCTGGAGAGCATTAGTAGGAGACGATTTCATGGCGCCTAAAATTATACGGAGGCACTTAAACTGGATTTTGTCTAGCTTGGCCAGTGAAATTTTGCTGCAGGGCTCTAAGAGGAAGGCTCCGTAGTCTATTATACTACGGACGATAGCGTTATATATTAATTTCTGGGCGTATGGGTGAGCTCCCCACCAGACGCCGGACAGGCAACGAAGAACATTAATATTTCGTTCACATTTTTTGATAACATAGTCAAGGTGGTGTGACCCCGTCATTTTCGTGTCTAGAAGTACTCCAAGAAATTTGACGTATTTCTCAGTTGGGATTGTTAGGCCTCCATATACAATATCTATATCGGAAACCGACCTCTTTCTAGTGAATATGACAACCCTACTCTTAGCCACTGACAGTGAAAGTCCATGATCTCCTAGCCATTCTTCGAGATACGACATTGCTAGGTTGAGGAACCGAACAGCATCCTCTAAAGAGATAGAGGCGATATACAGAGCCAAATCGTCAGCATACTGAAGTATGTTGCAGAAAGAGTTAACTGATTGTTCCAAATCATAGGTGTATAAACTGTATAAAACGGGGCTAAGCACAGAGCCTTGGGGTAAACCGACCCAACAACGCCTAGGGGATTGGGAAGTTCCTTGTATCCTAACCTGGACTGTTCTATCCATAAATAAATTGCATATGAAATAAGTTAGCTTCGCAGGGATACTCAGATTTAGCATTTTCTGCCTGAGTAATGGAAGCAGTACACTGTCATATGCTGCTGCAATATCCAAGAAGACTCCAACAAGGAACTCGTTTTTCGAGAAGGCCATTCTAATGTCAGTGGTCAGGATGCTCAAGCTATCCATAGTGCCCAAGCCTTTGCGGAAACCAAATTGGCTGCTGGGCAGGAGGCCCTCGCTCTCAACGTACCAATCGAGTCGGTTCTTTATTAAGTGTTCCATAATCTTGCCTAGGGCTGATGATAGGGCTATTGGTCTGTAAGATGACGCCAAGGAAGGATTTTTACCAGGCTTGAGTATGGGAATCACAATTTGAGTTTTCCATGCTTCAGGGACATCACCCGTATCAAAGAAGGCGTTAATGAGGGCAAGATAGGTTGACCTAGTAGTTGGACCGGCTTTCACTAGGAACGAGTAAGGGATACCATCTGCACCAGGAGCAGAATCCTTCAATTGTTTAAGGACCAACTGTAACTCCGCTATAGAGAAGGATTCATCTAACCTGCTTAAAGAAGAAAATACAGGGTATGTAGTAGGGAGGGAATCTATATTAGGGGCAGAACAAGGAGCCAGTTTATTGGTGAAATCTCCGATCCAGTTAGAGTAATCATTGGAAGTAATATTGGGGACTGAATATGAACCACGGAATCTTCTGATTGACTTCCAAAGGAGAACCGATGGTGTCCGTGGAGACAGGTTTTGGCAGAATCGAACCCATGCAGATTTCTTTTTCTTTTTAAAGAAACGTTTGGCAATAGCAACAGCTTTTTTAAAAAGAAGGAAGTTTGTCATATTCATATCGAAACAGTAGGTATCCTCTGCATCCTTTCGTTTGCGAATCATATCTGAACAGTCAGAATCCCACCATGGTGGAGAGCATTTCGATACATTTTTTTTTTTAAGGGGAATATTGGAATCGGCCGCACTAGTTATCGAACTAACTAGTTGTTCGTAGCACAGGATTGCATTGCGATTTGTTACAGGAGGGATGAGGTCACACTGGGCATCGCAGTCGGTGGAGTATTTATCCCAATCTGCTTTAGTAAGACGGTACTTCAACAGAGGGGAGACTTGAGTTACAGGTGTAGAGGAGCGGGGCATGGATATTAAAATGGGCAGATGGTCACTGGCATGTGATGAATGTAGGACATTCCAGGACAGGAGGGATGAAAGGTTAGTGGAGCACAGGGAAAGGTCGACTGCACTAGGGTTTTGATTTGGGGGTGTTCTTCTTGTGGGGGAGCCGTCATTAAGGAGACAGATGTTCAATGAGTCCAGAAGGTCAACAAGGTCACAACCAAGAGAATTATAGTCTGCACTACCCCACACTAGGTGATGGCAGTTAAAGTCCCCGAGAATAAGAAAGGTACCAGATATACAAGAGAAGATGGCCTCAATTTCTGATATGAGAACAGCATTGGGATCCGGGATATATATGGACAGTATAGTAATATCAGAGATTTTAACAGCAACGGCATTAATAGAAGGGGGAAGAGGAGGTAGACTTACCTGGGAGAAAGTAATAGAAGATTTGACTAAGATAGCAGCACCAGCATATCCATCATCCCTGTCATCCCGCAGACAGGCATAGCCCGGCACCCGAAATCTGGAGCCAGGCAATAGCCATGTCTCCGCAATGGCAAAGGCGACGGGGGCATAGGTGTCAATTAGTTGGAGGATTTCATGTTTTTTAGGACGAAGACTCCGTGAATTCCATTGAATGACTTGATCCATTATTAATTGTTTGGAAAAGTTCTGAAATAAGGGCAGCAACGTTGGACGGTGGGGAGCAATCATTAAATTTTTTTAACATATTGATGAGCATTGATAGCATTAATTCCATCAAATTATCGCTGACAGGTTCAGAACCTTGCCGGGAGCGGATAACTACCCCATTGTTGGGGGAAGGAAGATTACGCTGTGAGATAATAGCTTGATGGGCAGCTCTGTCATATCCATTGGATGGGGATGAACGGGTTCTAATTGGGGTAGAGACTGTTTTTCTGTAGGAATGTATGGGAGACGAGGAGGGCTCAGTAATAGGTGGAGGTTGGGTTCTAGAGAACGAGGGTGTTAGATGGACGTCTGGTCTAGGTGGAGAAAAAAGAGCACGGGCAACTTCTGCATATGGGCGGCGCACTGGGGGGTACCTTGATGCTGCTTCATTATAAGTGACATTGTCTTGAGACATAGTGGTTTTTATCGCTTTTTGGCGGGAATTTTCTGGACATGACTTGTCTGTGGAAAAATGGTTGCCAGAGCAGTACAGGCACGTGGCTTTGTCGGAAGTTACTGAGCAACTCCTTCCGAGGTGGGGTTGAGCACACTTGTAGCAACGGGGCTTTGATCTACATTGGTCTTGAACATGGCCAAACCTACAGCAGTTGTTACACTGGATTGTAGGCAGTTGGTATGTCTCTATGGGGAGGGCAGTGTGGAAGCAGAAAATCCTAGATGGCAAGGTCTGACCGCTGAAAGTTAAGACCACAGTCCTGGTTGGGAGCCATTCAACTGAGCTATCATCCCGATAAGCTTTTCGGTTTAGCCGACGAGCTTTCAAGACGATACCACATCCTGTTGGTAAATCCACAGCATCAACAAATTCCTTCATAGACCATTCAACGGGGACACCGCGAACTATGCCCATTCGAGTGACATTGAAGGTGGGGATGAGTGCTTCGAATTTGCTGGAGGTCAAGACAGGGTTCGATAAAAAGTTATTGGCGTCCGTATGGGACTCAAACTCTACAGATATTCTGTTGCGACCTACGGCTTTGATTCCCTGTCGGGTAATCTTCTTAACGCCTGCTGTAACTAAGAATTGTCCAAACTGCATGGGGTTGATTGTTGTGCCGGCTTTGGGGTGGGGCTCTGTTCTGAACACATGGACAAGGAAGGGGCCGTCGTCATTATCCGAGTACCGTTTATGGTCTTCAAGACTAGGGTGGGAGTATACGTGTTGAATAGACGCGGTAGGAGGAACATTAGATTTTTTTGCGCTTTCGGAGTGAATTTCAGACTCAGCGACTCTTTTTTTACGTTTCTCTGTTGTTCCGAGCTCAGGATTCAGCTGGGTCAAGTCCTGCATCTCCGCTAGGGATGCATCTTGGGAGTCAAAGATGGTCCGGGAAGGATCGGGCGGTTTGGGAGGAGGCTCTGCCTCCGACATAGTCGGAGGCCCTATTTAATTATGTTAGACACTTACCCAGTTACCAGGGACAACACAACACAAATTGGATTGACTCAACACAGTTTTTAGTGTAATTCGGACGGAATTTTGCAGATAAATTTCGCTAACACGTGTTAACCAACAAATCTCCGAACACCGACCAATATTTTTCTTATAACCTAACAATACACAATTTTGACATTTGGTCATTTTTTTTTTTTTTTTTTTTTTTTTGGCTTGGTTACTAGACCATTAAGCCATGTCTTTATTTCAATCTCTGAGTACTGAAACATATGGAGATGGTCTATTATTCTATATGAACAATCAGTTATACAAATATGATGGAAATCGACATTGTAATCATGAACATATAGCCATCTCATTTTCACTAACCTACAATAGTCCACGTAAAAAGAGACAACAATATATTTGTATGAACTATTTTCGGCAATACCAAAAAGTCACGTCATAGAAATACCTAACTGCGGCCGGTTTGACATTTTTGTTTCTCAGTGTGACAGGTACGTAGGCTGTCAACGAGAGTTGTTTTGCAGTGTTTTGTGCCAGAATTGTTTTAATTTGTGACTTTATCGTGTTCCAAAGTTCATTATAAAGTGAAAGAAAATACAGGGAACATGTCTAATAGCAGTGTTTTGGTTACGGCATCAAAAAAAGCGAAAATCGACCAAACATATAATTACACCGGTACGTATTAGTATTTAGCAAAAATACCAAATAATACATCAAAAGCCATATGTTTTTGCTTTGATATAAATAGTTTACGAATAATTCATAACGAATTTAGCTTAAACTACGTATTTTTGTGGGTTTTGATAGTTATTTTAGGAAGTCTAAAACAGTTGCTTTTTGTCGATAGAGTTGCCCTTCAAGCCATTTTTCATATCGATGTTTTCCAGTGTGAATTGTTGTGTAATGTTTCTATACCGCTTTTTTTCGTTTTAGGTTGCCTAAAAATTATCGAAAAAGAAAAATGTGGCTGGATGCAATAGGAATGGAACATTTAAAGATACATGTGAGGTCAATTTTCATTCGATTGCTCTTCACGGCCTTCCGGGATGTTGCCCTACCGTCACGAATCTTTATAGTGAGTATTTAATTTTTAGTTATTACTAGCAAACAGCCTCGTAGCTTTGCTCGCTTAGATTTACAAACTTTGCCACCCTCTTTTTCTTACCAAATTTCAGCTTTCTAAATACAGTATTTTTGTCTGGGCGTTGGTAATCATAATCAGTCAGGACAATCAATTTTATAAGTATCAGTTTTATCTGAAATCATGTTCTGTATTTATAGAACATGAAAATAAAATTCATCATCATATCATAATCAGCCGAAAGACGTCCACTACAAATACATTAATGAATTAATTTGTTTAAGTGTCATTTTGATTTCCAGGTTCAGGACCCAACACTGAAAACAATTAAAAAATTAAATATGAAATGTGAAAAATACAAGAAGAAAATTAAAATTTTACATGACGAAAATAGAAGACAGAAAAAATACCCCATATATTATACGTCCATAATTGAGGGTGGATGATACTCGTCCATGGAAAACTGTCAGTGCCACTTCTTGCAATGTTATACTACTTTATCTACATAAACCAACTACACATTTGTCCAGTCTTTCACATATATTTTCAATATGGCAGATAACAGAATGCAAATTGCAGAATTTGTCACTATGTAGTCCCAGATATTTCGTTGACTCTACTTCTTTAATTAGCTCTTTATTATACATTATATTAAGATGAATGTCAGTACCTCTAATTGTTCTAAATAATATAAGTTTTATTAATGTGATGAAGATTATAAATGATGACGACCTGTTTGGTATAGTGGTCAGAAACTCTCCTACTATACCAAAAGATCGCGGGTTCGAATCCCGCTAGGGGCATATGTTTGTATGATGAATACAGACATGTGTTCCCGAGTTAGGGATGTTTTTCATTTATGTATGTATTTATTTACAAAAAAAATGTATTTGTGTAGTTTATCAACCATCTGGTATCCACAACACAAGCCTATAGTTGCTTAAAGTGGAACTAGATGGCGCTGTGTGTATGTTTAAGGATATTTATTTATTTATTATTATCATTATTATAATGTTAATTTTAAAATTGATTTTATGCAGCCAGTCACCCACAGTAATTATTCGTATTGCATTCCGTGATGGTATGTTGCCTGGAAGAGATCGCCGAGATAAGGCTGCCTAATTTATAGTATCTATAAGATCATTAAATGTACCTTCCTTATTTAAACAATAAAGCGTAATTGATTGATTGATAACATTTTCTGTATCTTTGTTGATTGGATTGTTTGTAAAAAGCTTTCTTAATATGTTTCTGTTTTAGAGTATCTTTAAATTTATTGAAATGAAGATTTTGTATATATTTATGGAATTCTAAAACGTTCAATATTATCTTTGATATCCCTTGCTGTATAAATAAATATATATTTGCAAATAACTCTTTGTTTTAACACCCTTTTACATAGTGACAAAATATAGAAATAGGTACAATACCATTTTGTAGTTGAGATCATGTTAGAGTCTGAGCGGAATTTGTCGATAATTGTGACAAGATTTCAGAACTTGTCGGTCAGCCGTTTATAAGATACAGGGGTGTATTGCTGGCCGTGCCAAGATGAGAGCTCATCCTGCCAGGCCACTTTAATATTTCCAAAACTCCAGAGGTTCTAGCGAAAATTGGATTAGACCAGCAATTTGTCGATATTTTTCACAAAACACTCGTTACTTAGATAGATTCAAATTATTAATGTGAAGAGTGAAGTGTAATGAAGAGAAATATAGAGTTCCTTTTTCGATGTACAGTCGCGAACTATGAAACTGAGAATATCTACAGAACTTGGCATCCATTTAGATCTCAATTCTTTTGTCAGTGAAATAGACAATCACATATTATATGCTAACAAGTCCCATTTTAACAATTACGTTTTCGATGAGACACAAATTATGTATCTAAAAAGATATCGATGTACCGTGGGGCACCACTACAAAAAGGTGCCATTTTTGTTTCTCAGTAAGTTTAGGTATACACGCTTTTTTCGTAGGTAGGGCATCTCCATATGTTTCAGTACTCAGAGATTTCAATACACTGTTTTTTATTTGATTGAAGTTGCCAGTCGAAGAATTTTACGTCAAATCTTACGCTTTCTTAGGCCTGTATTAATAAACCAATCTCAATACAAGTCTTGAGGCTGTATCAACCGAGATGCGTCTTAAGCTGTTGACACTATCTCAAGCTCCGTACTAATTTATAAACCAATCTTGAAGTCTACTCAGCTGAGATCACTTCTCAAGTATTCGCCTCACCGGCGAATGAATGATAGTCTTGAGTTTCGTATATTAATACGCGCACCTCTCAAATGAGTACTGCTTTTCAGGTCTCAAGTTAGGTTTATTAATCAACACGTTTACTTGAGACTGTTCTCAATCTTGAGAATGGTTACTTAATACAGGCCTTAGTCTTATACAATGCCATAGCTACTATTAAATAATTGTGCGCGATAATAATAAATATTGGGGACATTTACACCAATTATTTAACAAACTACGCGAAGCCTGCATACCAGATTGCATACAGATGACCTGTTTGGTGTAGTGGTTATAAACTCTGACTGCTATACCAAAAGGTTGCGGGTTCAAATCCCGCTAGGGGCATATGTTTGTATGATGAATATAGACACGTGTTCCCGAGTTATGAATGTTTTTCATTTATAATATGAATTTATTTACAAAAAAAAAATGTATTTGTGTAGTATATCAACCATCTGCTAACCACAACACAAGCCTATAGTTGCTCAATGTGGAACTAGATGGCGTTGTGTGTATGTCCAAGGATATTTATTTATTTATTGTTTAGATACGGATGAACATACATAATTATTTATAAGGCTATTTTGTGTACATAAAACAAATCTCTGACTAAGAAAAAAAAATAGAGTGGACACTGAACGGTAGCAATGAAGAAGCGTGCTATTCGTGCCATTTATAAATTAGGACCTAGAGTGTCTCTTAGAGATAAGTTTAAGGAAATTAATATCTTAACAATGGCATCTCAATACATTTATGAGGATTTGTTATATGCAAAAAGAAATATAACCTTATTCACTCAAAATAGTGATAGGCACAATGTTAATACAAGGAATAAGAACCAGTTATCTGTTTATGTTAGCCGACTTCACAAAGTTAGTAAATCCTTCAAAGGGCAATGTATACGCTTTTATAATAAGGTTCCAGTAGACATTCAAAATTTGCCTTTAAATAAATTTAAATCACTGACTATTTGAATGATAAGCAAGTATGGATATAGCTGTCTTATTATTCATATAATTATCAAATCGCAACCCATAATCTGTTTAAAAGAGCAACCCTAGAGTTTCTTGCTCGTTCTTCTCTGGGGAGTCAGCTTTGTGAATGAGCAGTAAATTTAAACTATAATGTAATATTAATATTAATAGTGACGTTTTCAAGTGACAATTTTATCCTATGAAATAAAATATATTGATTTGTTTTGATTAATCTAGGGAAAATTTTCTTAGCCATATTTGATGAAAATCTGTTTAGTTATTTCGACGATAATTAACTTTTAACACAGTTGCTTTATACCTGCATTAGTAGCATTACAGGCGATAAACGTGTCGCGCGAGATAATATATGTCCTGCTCATTCGCTTGGACGAAACATACAACTATCCCACTCTCACACCTACGTCGCGCGCGATAAACGATATCATGCTACGGGGGCTGGTATTGTTCAAATTTTAAAAATCATAAAATTTGTTCGTTCGTTATCCAGTATCATTACTTCGCTCAGTTTGGGACTAGATAACAGGTGTAACTGTCCCAAATATTTATTTAATAATAATTTGAACATTATCGATAATTATTTTTTTTACAGAGAGTATTCACTATTTAAGACAGTGTTGTATTTAAGTAAACAAAATTTAGGCCTTATATAATTATATAATTTATATAATTCCTACTAAAAATAAATACTTACGGACTACATTATTAATACACTGATATGGTGGTAAATGTATAAAGCCGTTTAAGTATATAAATAATTCAATTGTTTGTTCATGTGTTATATGCGTACAGTACAGCATTGCCAACATCAAAGGCGCAATTTTGGCCCGGGCAATAACGCGTTATCCCGTGATCAATCAGGAATATATCTCTAAATTAAGTCAGCAGTCATATTGCAACATCATCACGTAATACGAACCAACGAATCCAATTGTTTGTTAAGCAAAACCAATTGCACTATCTCAAGTTTTGTGTAAATTACACAAATTCGTTGAATACGATCACCCCAATTGTAGGTATAATATCTAGCAATGTAATTGCATTTTTATCTTAAACCGGTTTACCCTCCGCGGCTTCATTACTCATGTTTTTCGTGTTACCTCATTTAAAGTAGCCTATGTCTATCTCCAGATCTTAGGCTACATCTCAGCTAAATGTCAATAAGAACGATTCAGTGATTTATTCGTGAAAAGTTAACAAAGAAACCGTTATGGATTAGTGTGGATACGCATCAACCGATCCAATTACTTCTCAAAAAATTCCCAAGCAATCCAATTGCTTCTCAAACAAAACCAATTGCGTTACACGAAGCAATTTGATTGCTTTCAATTATGCGCCGCTCTGTTCCCTTGCATGTAACCCTCCCACCTTTTCGCCGTGTTTATTAGCACTGGGTCTTTATCCAAACCTGCAAGTAGATATAACTGGTTCACATGAGTAGCATGGTAGTCCCATCTCGCTATATTCGGGCTCACGCCAAGAGTGAAATGCCTGAGGTCGTAGAAACTTCCGCTGCCTGTATCGAAGAGTGGAAGGAGGTTCTTGAGTGACGTCATTCCGTCGTCGAACATCTTCTTAGCGAGGGAAATAGAGTGGTCTCCTTCTGTCATATGGAGGTCGTATAAGCCCAGGAGAGTGTATATGAAGCCGTTGAGGACAAATAGGGGGGGTTTCGTTGGGTATTCCTCGTACCTGAAATGAAATGTTCCAAGTTAGCATTATATTGGGTCTTTACCTATGAAATTGGAGTTTTTTTTCTTCGTTGATCATATGTACCAATTCCTGCGATTTTCAAAGCTATATCCAAATTAGTTTTTTATTTGAAAAATGTAATATTATTTCAAGGTTTCACATGAAATATTTTTTAATTTCTGGGCTAAATCACATAATAAAAAAAAATTGAACAGAGCTCTTGTCATGTGCTTCCCATAATCATTTCTTAGATTCGCTGAAACTTTTATAAAGCGGTTACTTTTAAAAATTAACGCTGCCTATCCTTAACTTAATGTTATCCGATAATACACACAAAGTTTTGCTAAATTTGAATTCGCCGTTCCCAAAAAAAAAAACAAAAATGTTTCATTCATACAAAACGCCAATTTCATAGGTAAGGACCTAATATTTATTTAACATATCTGTGTCGACATTTGCATTAGGTGAGTCGGTGTGTCGGCGACTTTCGTTTTTCTACGGTTTTCCCCATTCCTAATTCAATCTTGAGTGAAAGCCCTCTCAGTGGCTCGTTGCGTGACCCTGAGCTTCTTATGTATATATTTATTTATTTACAATTATAATTATTGTATTATAATATTAATTACTAAACAGATTACTAGGTACTATTTTAAAAATACGTTAAGCGATTCGTTGGAATGGTTAGATGCAGACCTCATTTTGAATTTTCGGGCGCCATGTTGGATTTTTTACAATCATATGACTTGGTGTAGTGGTTAGCAACTCTGACCACTATACCAAAAGGTTGCGGGTTCGAATCCCGCTAGGGGTATATGTTTGTGTGATGAATACAGACATGTGTACTCGAGTTATGAATGTTTTCATTTATAAGAAGTATTTATTTACAAAAAAAATGTATTTATGTAGTATATCAACCATTTGGTATCCACAACACAAGCCTACTTGCTTACTGTGAAACTAGATGACGCTGTGTGTATGTCTAAGGATATTTATTTATTTATATGAGACTCTGGGAACCTGCCACTCCATATGACCGCTATTTAATCTCCATTACATTCCATTAAGTAAATCTGATATATATGGAGATCCCTTCTTCCTCTCGCATAAGATAAACACACAGTACAGATAAACATATTATTTAATTTTATAATAGGTAGATCATAATGGATGAGGTTAAGGCTGGGAATACATGTCAGATTGCTGTTTGGCGGCAGATTTAGATAAGATGGTGGTAGCTAGCCAGGCGGACATTTAAAACGCCCTGCCACCAACCAAACTAAACATGTACCCCGCTGGGGAACGAACCTGCGACCTCCGATTCGTAAGCCTTATGTTGTTTACATTGAGCCAAGGTTGAATTACCAATGAGCTTTTAATCCGTCTGCTCTTAAACGGTGAAGGAAAACATCGTGAGGAAACCTGCATGCCTGAGAAATAAAAATTCAAAGGCATGTAAAGTCCCCAACCCGAATTGGGCCAGCGTGGTCGACTATGGCCCATCCTTCATATACGAGGGAAGGTCTATATAGGGTCCAACAAAATTAACCCGACAAACTTTGGCAATTGCACGTACATGACAATAAAATAATATATTCATTAAAAAAACTAGCATTAAAAATTTTGTTTCCCAGTAAAAAAATTAAATGTAAGTGCAAATGAAAATACAAATTAACAGACTTACTTCATTTCGATTGTACAATCCAATCATCCTAAAAGTATCACATGGGCTAAAGTGCCGCGGCATCGATATCTATTAGAAACTATTCGCATTACAACAACCACGAAACCAACTACACTAGCTACTTAGAGAGCAAAGTGTTTACACATATAGGAGTATAGATACCATCCATAAGCATCCGCTACTGAGATGCGTAGCAAAATTTCGTCCACATTGTTAATAGACGTCGTAGTATAGTGGACAGTAGCATCAGTCATTAAAACAAAGTTGGGCAAGTTCAAACCTCAGTAGATGCTGCAGCAGAACTGACGAAATTTTCTTACTCATTCATATGTGACATATTATTATTGATTTGGTTTGAGTGTTCATATTGTATGAATACTTTCTAATTGATGGTGCTAAAGTGCTTCGGTCCATACGGTCCATATAATACTTTTAGGGAGATTCGACTGTACCTTATTTTATCAATGAGAAAAAAAAGGCAACGTTCATATGGAAGACGCCAATGGGGGTGGCGGGGCACAGGGCGCAACCAATCACAGCGCGTCGCGGCGGCTCCAGAGGCGGCATCAAAGATACCGCGGCACGTGTTTGTGTGTTGTGACAAAGTACGTAGAGCGCGCGGCCATTAATGCCACAAATTACATATTGCACATAAACGTAAACTGCATAGTAGCATCGACCCAGTTACAACGCACCCGGCACGAGGCGCTGCGCCAGCACAACGTGACCAGCGGACACCACGCGGTTCCAGCGAGGCACCGCCGCATCGTACGACGCGCACTCTTGTTCCAACCTCGAACGGCGTCATAGCATAATTTAATTAGTATTAATTTTGTACTTGATTTTTTATTAAATTTATACTTAAATTTTTGTTTTTTTTTGAATCCTACGGCCGCAGCCTTCGTAATTGGCGCAGTCGGTAGGATACTCGCAGGCCGTGTTGCGAGTCGTGTCAAGATTTCCGGAAAATCCCGCGTTCACGCCTCACCGCCCGTGGAGCTTCCAAGCTCCAGTTCCGAGTATCCAGAATCTACGTAGAGCTGCCGCCAACAGGACGAGTATCCAGACATCGATACGCAGGAAATCCAGAAATGAAATTGTGAGTACACTGAATCTTTCCTGTGTCGCTTGCTATTAGTTCCTAATCCTTTCCAAAATTTTTCATCCCCGTAATAAGGGTACCCGCGAGCCTGCATCGAGGCAGTCTCGCCGGCAATTGCAAGTAGATTATAGTAGAGAAATAGATATTAATTTAAATTCGTTATTTCACAACGCTGAAATGCCGTTCGATCCGGATACTATCTTCAAGGCGCTACGCCCTGTCCCTGAATTTGATGGTAACCCGAATGTGCTTACGCGGTTTATTAAAATTTGTGACCAAATAGTATTATCTTATCTCAGCGTCGAACCAGGTAGTGAATTACCGAATCAATGCCTGTTAAACGGGATCTTAAATAAAATCACTGGTCCCGCCGCCAGCATTATAAACTCAAACGGTATCCCAGATAATTGGCTAGGAATTCGAGATGCCCTTGTAAATAATTTCGCTGACCAGAGGGACGAAACAGCCCTCTATAATGACCTCTCTTTGGCCACACAAGGGCAACGAACCCCGCAGGAATTTTATGACCACTGCCAGACACTATTTAGTACTATTATGACTTACATCAGTTTACATGAGAATATAGCTACGACTATTGAATCTAAACGTGACTTATATAAAAAATTGACCAAACAAGCTTTCGTTAGAGGCCTCCAGGAGCCCCTCGGTTCCCGAATAAGATGCATGAGACCTAGTAGTATAGAGGAGGCATTAAAATATGTTCAGGAGGAACTGAATATTATGTACCTTCAGCAACGTAATGATTCAGTGCCTAAAACACAATCGATCCCTAAGATCCCAACTGCAACTCCTATGCTACCACCGAAACCCTTGCATTTCCAAACACCTTTGCCGCATTGGCCAGCTCCAGCTATGCAGCGACCAGCACCACCGATACAACCGCTTAGGTTCATGCCACAACCACAGCAGAATTTCAGATTTAATCCGATACAGAATCAACCCCCGTTGCGCATGCCTACTCGCACTCAGCAAATGTTTGGTGCTAAACCACCAAACTATAACCCGCAGAGTAACGTCTTCAGACTTCAACCCAGGAGTCAGCCTCCGAGCTTTGCTCCCAAGCCTATGAGCGGAGTACAACATTATACCCCTAGACAGTTGCCGCCTACAGGTTATGGTGGTCATGATTGGCGTAGGCAAGGGAATCCACCCCCCTCAAATTACTTTAAGACACGTGAAATGAATTTAAATGAATGTTCCCCATACGACGACCCCTATACTGACTATTATTACGAGACCGAATACAGTTATTATCCCGAGGGATATGAGACATACGATTATACTGACTTTCATGGGCATGACGAAAATATCCTAACTGACCCTCGCGAGGATCAGCAGCAAATATCATATGCTGGATACACCAGTGAAATTGAGGAACAACCTCAAGCTCAACCCTCGGCCAGTAACAATCAAAATTTTCAGAAGCTTGCCAACTCAAGAAAGCTAAAATAGAACTTAACTTGCAGACCCAACGCCAGCTACCCTTTATTCAGATTACTAACCCTCCATTAAAGCTATTAATCGATACCGGAGCTAATCAATCTTTCATAAGCCCGGAAGCTGTGAGAAAATATTTTGGCAATTTTAAATTGACTTACGATCCATTCGAGGTAACAAATGTACATGCAACAAGTAGAGAAGACTACTCGATAACGCTGCCCTGTTTTTCCGAGTTCAATGACACTGAGGAAATTAAACTTTTTATCTATAAATTTCATAACTACTTTGATGGACTTATTGGACTTGACTTACTAACTAAATGGGAGGCAAAAATTGACCTTAAGGAGCAGAGTTTGATTACGCAATCAGCCGTGAACCCTATCCAAATGTTCAATTCTAGGAACGTAAATCTATACGAAGATATAATTCCAGCTCAGAGTTCGAAATTCGTAAAAATTCCAATTAATACCTCCGATGGTGAAGTATATATTCCGGAGCAAGTCATTTGCAACTGCGTGATTCACGAGTGCCTAACGACAGTCGATAACAATCGCGGTTTTTTGGAGGTTCAGAATCCAAGTCAAAATGACATTATATTCTCCTTAGATCATCCAGCGCACGCGGAGCTATTTAACATTGAGAGCACATGCACTCAACAACCGCCGTCGCGCATACAAGATGTAATATCACGCCTACGTACAGATCATTTAAACGCAGAAGAAAAAGCTAATCTGATAGCTTTATGTTCATCTTACTCTGACGTATTTTATATTGAGAATGAACCCCTGACATTCACTAACAAAATTAAACATCACATTAGAACAACCGATGAGATCCCTGTCTATACTAAAAGCTACCGATACCCATTTGTACATCGTCAAGAGGTCAGAGATCAGATAGGGAAAATGTTACAGCAGGGAATCATAAGACCTTCCGAATCTGCATGGAGCTCGCCTATTTGGGTAGTCCCAAAAAAGGTGGATGCTTCAGGTAAGCAAAAATGGCGGCTTGTCGTTGACTTTCGAAAAGTGAACGAAAAAACCATAGACGATAAGTACCCCATACCCAACATCAATGACGTCTTAGATAAGTTAGGCAAATGCCAATATTTCACGACCCTGGACCTGGCAAGTGGATTTTATCAGGTAGAAATGGACCCTCAAGACATACCTAAAACAGCCTTCAACGTAGAACATGGCCATTTCGAATTTTTGAGAATGCCAATGGGCCTCAAAAATTCACCGTCTACTTTCCAAAGGGTAATGGATAATGTATTGCGAGGGTTGCAAAACGAAATCTGCTTAGTATATCTCGATGACATAATAATTTTCAGTACATCCCTTCAGGAACACATAATTAATCTGGAGAAGGTTCTGCAAAGACTCAGGGAGTCCAATTTTAAGATACAAATGGACAAATCTGAATTTTTGAAACTAGAGACCGCCTACCTAGGTCATGTTATCAGTAGAGAAGGTGTCCGACCAAACCCTGACAAGATTTCAGCTATTGAAAAATATCCCATTCCAAAAACTCCGAAGGAAATAAAACAATTTTTAGGACTTCTCGGTTATTACCGAAAATTCATACCCGATTTTGCCCGTATAACTAAGCCCCTTACACACTGTCTGAAAAAAGGTAAGAAAATTACAATGGACTCCGGATACGTAAATAGTTTCGAGAAATGTAAAACCCTCCTAACTAATGATCCGATTTTACAATACCCGGACTTTGACAAGGAATTCGTGTTGACCACAGACGCCTCTAACTATGCCATCGGAGCCATATTATCTCAGGGCCCAATAGGATCGGACAGGCCAGTCTCCTACGCGTCTCGTACCTTGAACGAGAGCGAGGTAAACTATAGTACTATAGAAAAAGAATTACTTGCCATAGTATGGGCCACCAAATATTTCCGACCGTATCTGTTTGGTCGAAAATTTAAGATATTTACAGACCACAAACCTTTACAGTGGGTTATGAGTCTTAAAGAGCCAAATTCCCGATTAACCCGGTGGAAATTGAAATTAAGCGAATATGATTTTACAGTGGTGTATAAAAAGGGCAAAAATAACACGAACGCTGACGCCTTGTCCAGAGTAGAAATTCATAACGAGGAGATTAGCTCATTAGCCGCCAACCCCTCTGAAGGAGCACCCTCTATAGATAATTCAGGCACTGAAACAGCGCACACTAGTAACGAAAACCCTATACTGGAAATCCCTATTACTGACGAACCGCTGAACAAGTTCCACAGACAGCTGTGTTTGACCATAGTAAGTGATATCAAAAAACGACCTGTAGTATCGAAACCCTTTGATGCGCACACTCGTATATCCATTCAAATATCAGAGTGCAACCTACAGGAAGACATTATACAGGCCATTAAGGAGTACGTAAATCCTAAAGTTAAAACCGCAATGCTGATAGATCCCCCATTGGCTATATATAGCATTATCCCCATTATCCAAGATAAATTCAGAAGTTCTTCTATGAATCTAGTCATAGCCAAATCTGAATTAGAAAATGTTAAACAATACCTTAGGCAACAGGATATTATCAGACACTACCACGATGGTAAGACAAACCATCGAGGCATAAATGAATGCTATCTATCCCTCTCTCGAAAATATTTCTGGCCAAAAATGAAAGAGCAGATAACAAAATTCATTAACGAATGTACTATTTGTGGCCAAGCCAAATATGACCGCAACCCAATCAGACAAGCATTTAGCATTGTACCCCCAGCAACTAAACCCTTAGAAATTATCCATATGGACCTATTCACCGTCCAGAACGAGAAATATGTAACCTTTGTAGATGTTTTCACTAAATACGGGCAGGCCTACCACTTGCAGGATGGTACAGCAGTTAGCATACTGCAAGCCCTTTTAAAGTTCTGTTCACACCATGGGCTACCATTGACTATAGTCACAGACAATGGTACAGAATTTACCAACCAACTATTTGCTGAATTTATACGTCTTCACAAGATCACCCATCATAAAATCTTAGCTCATGCCCCCAACGGCAACGGTAATATAGAGCGCTTTCATTCGACTTTGCTCGAACATATCAGAATTTTAAAACTTAAACATAAAGATGAACCCATTATAAATCTAATACCATATGCTATTATTGCCTATAATAGCTCCATCCATAGCTTCACGAGATGTAGACCTTTTGATTTACTGACAGGACATTTTGACCCTAGGGACCCCATAGAAATTGACAGAAACGAGTTAATATTACAACAGTACGTACAATCTCATCGAGAACAAATGACAGCTGTATACGACATAATTAACGAGACATCACTAAGCAATAGAAGAGCCCTCATAGAAAATCGGAATAAAGACCGTGAACCCGAAATTGAATACCAACCTCAACAGCAGGTATTTATTAAGAACCCCGTCGCCAGTAGACAAAAGGTAGCTCCCCGCTACACTCAGGATAAGGTGTTAGCCGATTTACCGATTCACATATACACATCTAAGAAACGGGGCCCGGTTGCCAAATCACGACTAAAGCGACCCTCTAAGACCTCTAAATTGTTACAGAATACTACTGACGCTGACCGCCTACCTGATACGAGCTCAGGAGATCAGACTTGAGAGTCTGGAAGACGGACCCGGAGTACTGCCATTTAAACTAGGACCGACTAGACTCATCACGCATTATCATAGTTTTATACAGTATGTTCAGTTAGACGTTATGGAGGACAGGATCAATGATATAAAAGCACAGTTACTCGACTTCGAGACCAGACTAGAAAACAACACTTTTGCCCTATACGAAATACAAATTAATTATCTTTCCACCAAATTAGAAAAGGTTATCAGCCAACTAAAGAGTTTAGAACCCAGCCGGGTGAAAAGAGGCTTAGTAGATGGCTTAGGATCTATTATCAAAAGTATCTCAGGAAATCTTGATTATCTGGATGCTGTAAAGTACAATAATGCAATTAAGATCTTAGAAAATAACCAGAATAAAGTCATATCCGAATTAAATAATCATGTTAGCCTCAGCAAAGAATGGATGACTGAACACAACAACATATTATCTCAAATAGCCCAAAATCAGAGAAAGATTAATATTACCCTAGAATTATTATTAGATAAAAGTTACCTCGCAAGTCACAGTTTAATAAAATATGCGCAGTTTGCACAGATGCTAACTATTATAACGGAAAATACAGAGGATTTATTGGGAGAGATAAGTAGAATAGAAAATAGTTTAGCGTTTGTACGTGCATCAAGCACACATCATTCGATGATAGATATTAAGATATTAGGTAAAATGATAGAAAAGCTAAGGTCGATTTATGGTAATGAGCAGGTGTTAGACTTAGAATTAAGGGATTATTACGATGTTATAAAGCCAGGTTCGTTCTTTTCAGGGAAACACATAGTAATTATTTTCAAGGTACCCATAGTCTCAGTAAAAAGTTACACCCTATATAAGCTAGCCTTAGCCCCCAATAGACACCACCAAGTCCTCATTCCTCCATATCCTCTAATAGCAATAACTAGGAAAGCATTCGTGTATATAGAAGCAGAATGCCCGAAGTTTGGAGCACAATTTCTCTGCGTGCAAAGCACCGAGCAACAAATCCGCACCCAGGCAGACTGTATTCAAGAATTAATATCAAACCAATCCTTGGGAAAATCATGCAACCTAACCAAAGTACACCTATCAAAAGAAGCGATGGAACAACTAGATGACCGAAGTTACGTCGTAAGCTTCCCTAATCCCACGAAGATTCAATTAAGCTGTGGAAGAGATGACTACAACCAACTACAAGGAAGCTACCTAGCTACGATACCTATAAATTGTTTTCTCCGTAGCCCAGAATTCACAATAACTAATGATAACGACGAGATAGCAGGTCAACCACTTAAGATTACGGCTCTACCAGAGTACGTTGAGAAGAAAGTCGACGCTTCACCGCATCTTACACTGAACTCAATAGATCTGAAAAGACTTCATAATAGCCAAGATAAGATCATACTTCAATCTCATATGCATCCGGAACCTATAAGAGATGAGTCTCTGTACCATACTACAATACCATTTTACGTAGTATTATTAGGTGCACTAGCACTAATACTTATTATTTTCGCTCAACGCTACAAAATCTGGAACTGTAGGAACACAAAAAACCCTACAGACCCCGAAGAGAAACACGAATACGAAGATTTGGAAAAACCTAAAACAAGAAAGCTCCCAGCAACTTTTTCTCACAAGATCTAGAAAATAGTTGCTGATCTGCGGATGGAGGAATTACATATTGCACATAAACGTAAACTGCATAGTAGCATCGACCCAGTTACAACGCACCCGGCACGAGGCGCTGCGCCAGCACAACGTGACCAGCGGACACCACGCGGTTCCAGCGAGGCACCGCCGCATCGTACGACGCGCACTCTTGTTCCAACCTCGAACGGCGTCATAGCATAATTTAATTAGTATTAATTTTGTACTTGATTTTTTATTAAATTTATACTTAAATTTTTGGTTTTTTTTGAATCCTACGGCCGCAGCCTTCGTAATTCACATGTACATAATGTAATGTACAAACAGCATCACACTTAATTATACTTTTTATTTTCCTGACATATTGCAGGAAAGAGACTCGCATTTGACGTTGACAGTTATTGTTATTGTTATTTTTTTATAATTGTTTTCGTTTTTTTTAATTGTTATTATAGTTTAAACGAAAATGCACTACGCAGTACAACCTATGTTATGGTTTGCACTACTCTAGCTCAATTGTTATACATTAATATCTACTTCTGTACTATATTTTTGTAATTCGTGGATAATGTCGCTGGTTGTACAATTACCTCCACTCTGTAGTTTAATGCTAATTTAAGATATACATATTGTACTACTGTTTGTTGTCCCAAATAAAATTAAAATAAAGTTATGAATCCTAGCTAGTGGCTAAGCAACTTAACTTAATTTCGTCGTGTTATTAAATCGGGTAAATTCGATCATAGAGCCGTTTGTAGACATATTACTCGGTACTGTTTTATCGACTGTCATAACAACACACTCTAAATAAAAGCAATCGTTTTCACATTATTTTTATTTTATGTGCAAACATTGTGTCGATAAAACAGATTTGCAATACGACCGAATTACGAATCATTCCTTTGGATAACTTGCGACTACATCGAAATTGACAGACATATCTTTATCCCTTTCGAACAGTAATATTGTCACTCAGTTCCGTCTTTAATGGGCAGTTAAGTATGTTGCTGTTTGTACATTTAAAAAAAAATGTCAAAACAAACTCACAAAATTTACATTTCTAAATTTAATTTTTTTAATAAAGTCTGTTACATTTAATGTTTTATTTTTTTTCGTAATAAGTACATCCTATACATACACTCTGCAACGTTTGTCGGGTTAATTTTATTAGACCTTTATATACCTGCAGTGGGATGTTTACAGGCTGATGATGATACGTAAGATTAGACAACATACTGAAATTAAAACAGCGAGGCTCGTTTATTTTAGCTACTTTCATAGCATTATGTCTTATGGTATACTACTGTGGGGTAGGGCTGCAGATATTCAAACAATATTTGTTCTACAAAAAAGAGCAATCAGAGCAATATATAATTTACGCTGCCGTGATTCTCTAAGAGATCTGTTTAAAGAAATAAGTATTTTAACTGTTGCATCCCAATATATATATGACAGTATAATGTATGTACGCAAAAATATATGCCTATTTCGCAAACATTCTGATAATCATAATTTGAATACTAGAAACAAAAATAAAATTGAAATTCCACAATTTAGACTTAGCAAGGTTAGCACATCCTTTGTGGGACACAGCATACGCTTTTACAATAAAGTACCAGAACACGTATTGAGTTTAACAGAGCAGAAATTTAAACGCCACATTAAAGAAACTCTGTGTAAGAAGGGTTATTACAGGATAGATGATTATTTAGGCGATAAGGAGGTGTGGTGTTAGCTGGTCGTTATGTTAATTGCTATTGTTTTGTAATATGTAATATAAAATGTAATATTATTGTAAAGATGGAAACTAATTGAAAAGACGTGTTGTTGCGGAGTTTCTTGCCGCTTCTTCTCCCTAACCATAACACCTTGTGAAGCGTTGTAGTTTAAAAAAAATAACATGTTGACATTCAATAAGTTTTTTTTATTTTTTTTTATTAGAATGGGATCGCTCTTGACCTTAATCTGGACTAATGTCGAGATAAGGTCTACGATGGAACGAACTTTCCCAGAAGATGCCTATTTAACCTGTCTTTAAAGAGCTGCGGGTTATATGCGATTGGAAACACAGACGGAGGCAATGCGTTCCACTCCTTAGCCGTGCGCATGAGAAACGAAGACCTAAAACGCTTGGTCCTTATAAATGGCACGTCAACTAAGTGCGGGTGATATCCTGCGGTACGTCTTGAATTTCGATGTAAGAACGGGGATGGCGGGATCAACTCATGCAGTACTTCAGCTCAACTCATGCAGTACATAAGTGATATTTTTGTATCCTACACTGAACAAAATATTTTTGATTTTGATTTTACTCACCAGACATATTTGTCCATCCACATCGCCTTGACTCCTCCAGCATGGCTCGGCACGTCCAACAAATACAGAGCCTTCCTCGCAGCGTTGAGGTACTGGGCGTCTCCGCTACGGTGGTAGGCGCGGGTGAGTACAGACATCGCGTGACCCTGACTCATCGCTGAATGCCTGAAACGTCGAAAGTATTGAAACGAAACACAAACAACATGCTTCTACAGCATAAAAGAATATTAGTTTGCGAAAATTTGAGATGTTTATTTATTGCTCAATCACGGAGCAACGAATTTGGATTAATTTTGATGTACCCTGGATTAAGACATAGGATATTTTTATCTCGATAAAGTGAGTCGTTCCCGCGGGATAAACAAATTTCCGCGGTCTTCTTTCGTGCGTGCGTGCGTGCGTGTGTGTATGTATATGTGTGAATGTGGATGTGTGTGTGCAGTCCATGAAAATAAATGATATTATTTATGTCACAACATTTATACATTCATACATTCATAGTCGATGAATAATTATAAATGTTGTGACATAAATAATATAATTTATTTATAAACGCACACACACTCAAGTGCACTTTCACACACACCCATACAATCACACACACACACATTCACACATATACATACACACACACACACACGCACGAAAGAAGACCGCGGAAATTCGTTTATCCCGCGGGAACTAATCACTTAATCGAGATAAAAATATCCTACGTCTTAATCCAGGGTACATCAAAATTAATCCAAATTCGTTGCTCCGTGATTGAGCAATAAATAAACATCCCAAATTGTCGCAAACTAATAATTATGAATGCGAAAGCTTGTGTGTATGTATGTATGTTCGTTACCTCTTCACGCCTAAACGTCTTGACGGATTTGGATGACATTTGGTTGGTAGAGTTGGACCTGGATTAACTTATAGGCAAATTTTTTTGCTAAACCGGTTTTGACGCTTTTGTCAATGAGGTTCCAGTTGATATACAAAATCTTCCTTTCAATAAATTTAAAGATACTATAAAACAGAAACTTATTAACAAAGCATATTATAAAATATCAGACTATTTAGATGATAATCATCCCTGGACATAATCAGATCGTTCGCATGCCAGGCTATTTCACAATTAATAATGAAATATAAAAACCATATCATTAATAATGGAATATAAAATGTTCCGGTTGTCAGTGGATAAGATAGCCAGTCCCCCAAATGTGTTGGGGTTTCCGGGTCAGTACGCTTCCATCTTCGACCTCATCTTCACTTAACATCAGGTGTGATTGAGGACAAGTACCAGCCCGTTATGCATAAAAAAAAAAGAAAAACCATTTTGTAATATAAAAACCTTTATGTAAAATCAAAGCCTGTTTTTAAAAGAGCAACCCTTCGAGTTTCTTGCTTGTTCTTCTCAGGGGAAAATTGCATTTTGAACAAATCAAGCAGTAGTTTAAAAAAAGTAAAATTGGCTATTTTAAGTGTACTCTGTGTACCTACAAAATAAAGCATTTCTGACTTTCACCAGATCACGGAGCCTGGAGAGTACACCACCGCATAGTACATATACGAGTATGCACCATAAAATATCAAGTGCTCGCAGTATTTGGTTAATAAAGTGGTACAATGGCATTACAACACGAAATGACAATTTATTTTTAATACCTACAACATAACTGGACTATCCCCTAGCTAACTCTAAATTCTTTTTTAATTTTACCGTATATGCTGCTCGGCTGTGGAATGATCTTCCTGCAGACATTCGAGAGAGCCCTACACCACCAGTTTACAAAAAGCGCTTAAAAGAACACTACCTGTCGCAATTGGCATAAGAAGTAATGTTATATATTGATATTTATATAATATATTAATTATATATCTGATTAAATGTTTTATTTAGGTTTATTTAGTATTATATTCATGTAGTTATATTTAGTTATTTACAAGACTTTTTTTTTTAGTTAATCACCATTGCGTTGTACGCCTTTTTTATTCCCCGTTATACACTCTCCAACCGCTTATAGGGTTGGCTGGAAGAGATCTCTCTTAGAGATAAGCTCACCTTTGTATCTGACAAATGTATCTTTTGTGTTTATTTGCAATAAAGAATGGAAACCATAAAGCATTTTTGACTTTGATGAAATCTTCCAGGCGCGAACGAAGTCGCGGGCGGAAGGCTAGTTAAATATGAGATGGTCTGACCAGCCGGGGCGCAGCTCGGCGACGCCGGCGGCGATGCGCCTGCGCACGGCGATGGGCCAGCCGCCGCTGCCGGCGTCCTGCTGCCGCCGCAGCCAGCGCGCCGCCGCCTCGAACTGCGCCATGTGGCAGCTGCTGGACAGCGTCAGGTTGTCCAACCAACCCACGCCGCTCATTATTACGCTCGATATCTGTGGATGGATACATTTTATTTATTTATTAACCGCCTCCGTGGCTCGATGTAAACAACACTGAGTTTACGATTCGGAGGTCGCGGGTTCGATCCCCAGCGGGGTACATGTGTAAGTACTCGGTTTGGTTGGTGGTAGGGCATGTTAAAATGTCCGCCTGGCTAGCTACCACCGTCTTATCTAAATCTGCCGCCAAGCAGCAATGTTAATAGTATTGTTGTGTTCCGGTTGTCAGAGATAAGGTAGCCAGTACCCCAAATGTGTTGGGGTTTCCGGGTTAGTACGCTTCCACCTTCGACCTCATCTTCACTTAACATCAGGTGTGATTGAGGTCAAGTACGAACCCGTCGTGCATAAAAAAAAAAAAAAAAAAAACTTTACAGCATATCCTTCAGTTTTTTTTTCTTCGTTAATCATATGTTATCAATTCCTGCGACTTTCTAAGCTATCTGCAAATTTGTTTTTTATTTGGAAAATGGAATATTATTTCAAGGTTTCACATGAAATATATTTTAATTTCTGAGCTAAATCACATAATAAAAAAAAAATTTTAACAGAGCTCTTTTCATGTGCTTACGATAATCATTTCTTAGATTTAACTTTTAAAAATTAACGCTGCCTATACTTAACTTAATGTTATCCGATAATACACACAAAGTTTAGCTAAATTTGGATTTGCCGTTCCCAAAAAAAAAAAAACAAAAATGTTTGTATGGAGAAAACAGTATTAATGAAATTCTTCATACAATACGTCAATTTCATAGGTAACGACCTAATATATGATAATACCTTAAATTTGTTCCTAAGCGACTTCCTCTTAGGTCTGTCCATGATCGCCCAGCCCTTCTGCATGTCAACGATGAGGTCGCGTGTCACCCGCCGCCACTGCTCATCCACGCCTATCCCGTAGTATATGTGGTCCTCCTGAAATTACGCCATCATTTAATCTTTCAAGGCAACATTCAAATAAATCATCATCATATCAGCTGAAAGACGTCCACTGCTGGACAAAGACATACAATTATCGCTCATTCACAAGGCAGACTCCACAGAGACGAACGAGCAAGAAAATGAGTATTTTTGTACTGGGAAACAGGCGTGAAATTATGTATGTATTTTTACAATTTATGATTCGACAAACAAAAAAAAAGAAAATAATAGACTGGATATCGCCGTGGTTCATGTCCATGCATTCTTATCATCTAGATAGAAAATTCATATAGTTGCCGGTTAAAGGTAGTTTAAAATTAATTTAAAGGCAAATTTTTGAATGTCTATCGGAACCTTATTATAATTTGTGTAAGCGACTTCTATGGACAGCAAGTTTATTGTTATATATAGGGTCTAACTAAATTAAACCGACAAACTTTGGGAATTGCACATAAAATAATATATTCATTAAAAAACTAGTCTTAAATATTTTGTTTAAATAAAGACGCCAAAGGGGGTGGCGGGTGGCGGGACCCCCTTTGGCGTCTTCCATATGAACGTTGCCTTTTTTGCTCTCATTGATAAAATAAGGTACAATCGAAATTAGGTAAGTCTATTAATTTGTATTTTCATTTGCACTTACATTTAAGTTTTTTACTCGGAAACAAAATATTTAAGGCTAGTTTTTTGAATTAATATATTATTTTATTGTTTTCTTTTATACATTCTTATTTTATAAGTAGCATAATATTAACCTATTTCACCTTAACCTTGATTGGACATTTATTTGACATTTAGTTATGGAAGAGCGGAGCCTCCTGACACAGGTATTTTATACTTAAAAGGAGACCCCCGATACCTCATTGATTGTTATATTAAGGTACTGAAACAAACATTTTTTCATTTTTCATTTTCATTTTTCATAATTATTTATTTATTTATTTATTTTTATTGGGCATACAGAACAAGTTACAGTATAACAAGGCCGAATAGGTATACATAGAACTTATAAAACTAGAGTATAACTCTGGGTATGTGTGCACAGAATGAAATATTAATGTCATGCTAGCAGTGTAACAATCAATCTAACAAACATTCAATTGTCGGTGATGAAGTAATTAATTGTTCTAAAGTTGAGTCACAAAATAAACTTAGCCAAACTTAATTACAAAATATCAGCTTTGTTTGTCTTCTAAACGTAAGTAAATTGTGTACAAAAATATCCAAAGGAAGAACACTCAGCCACAGTTTCATTGTACAAGTGGCACATTCTGACTACGGGATTATAAAAAGAAGTATTATTTCTATACACTTGAAGAACAAACAGTCTGGGAGATGGTTTACGGGATCTGTAGAGGATTTTATATTTATATATTGTGATGTAGGTACGTGCATTTGCCAAAGTTTGGCGGGTTAATTTTGTTAGACCCTATACAAAACACTCACCTGAGCATAAATCACTGATGTACTTGTAATATAATGCAAGTACACCGTCTCCTTCTTCTCCTTATTCTGCAGAACCACAGTCAACGAGGAGTTCCTCATCAGCAGCAAGTCGACGGTCATCACGAAGTCCTGACTTATATTCACCTTGCACCACACCTGGCTCGAGACGTGGTCACTCGTTGAGAAACTTAACACTTGAGTTTTAACGCGAAAGTCAGACCCTCGCGCCACGGAAGCATCTTTACTGACAATCCAATTCTCCAGAAACTTATCAGCATCTTCAATTATATGTATCCTTGGTTCAGGCTCGGTGAGATTCTTGCTGTAATGTGCCAGGCCGAATTGTGCTATCTGGATTGGGTAGTAGAAGCCTCTGGCCTCCCATTGGATTGATACGGGGACTTCTGCGATGCCTGTAATGCATTTGACGCGGTCGCGGACTTCCACGTTGTAATTTTCGAAAGTGGTGAATGTACCATGCGGGTCGTACCGCTTCTTCGGATGGTACACCTTACCATAGCTGTGTGACCATTCGAATCGGTCGATACCATCCACTGTTGCTATCTTGCCGTATACCTAGAATGAAAAAAAAAGTCGAATGGTGTACCGAACAGATTCACGACAAATTTAAGCTAGATGGTACAATATTGAAAAAGAAAAAAAAAACACTCCTCACCTCTTGTAGATTACTGTTTTTGAAAATATGGATGAAAATTTTCTGCCCAATCTATTAAACACTATGTATCTCTAAGGTTTGCTGGTAGAAAACTCTATCGGAGTTAAGCTCGCCTTTGTACATTTTATATACAATGCATATTTCTGTAATAATTTTGTGTACAATAAAGATATAAAGATAAATATAAAGAATGTAGAAACGCTTATGTAATTAATTATTTATCGATGAAAATAATTATAATCCTTTTTTTATGCACAACGGGTTAGCACTTGACCTCAATCACACCTGATGTTAAGTGAAGATGAGGCCGAAAGTGTAAGCGTACTGACCCGGAAACCTCATCTTAATTGGGGGACTGGCTGTTTATTATTATATTAGCCTTTGTACCACATTTTTAGGAAATAAAGATTATCCTATTCTAGCTTAAAATTCGTTGTGTTCCTTAGAACACATGTCATGTCATGTCATGTCAGGTTATGTTAATAGTAACTAAGACAATTTTGAGAAGAAACTGCCTACTGTGATACATTGAAAATTAGTAGCCCAGGAAAAATACGGTAAAAAATTATTATATATAATTATAATAAAGTAATTATAAGTAATTATATATACTTGCTATCTTATAGAGGTATATTAGAGATGTATGAATAATTAAGTGTGAAAATAAACGAGCGCTTCAGTCTAGATTTTTTTTTAGAAAACCTCATTTTTAATTTGTATCTTAATAACAATAAATATTAACTGATATTTAATTAGGTAGACTTTTGTTAAACACAGTTAACTTATTGATGGATAAAAAACTAAGCATGTTATAGTTAGGCAAGCATGTGTTTTAGCTGAAAATATCGTCGTGCATTGGTCAAGAAATAAAAACGAGAACTAATATTTTGTAACGATAATTTCCCTAAATGTTTTGAATTTAAAGAAATACATTTTCTTTACAGCATTTTCTTTAAAATAAAAAAAACACATTTTCAACTTTAGCTTATTTAGTTACTTACTTAGTACTTACGTTTCTTACAAATGTTAAATTTTTAGCAATTGTTACTACATTTACAATACTTTATTAAATGTTTCAAGAAAATCGCTGTTATTCGTTTTTCCGAGGTCAAACCGTATTTTCCCTGGGCTATAGTACAGTTGGCAGTATTTTATTGTTAAAAGTGCTAATTTAAAAGAAATAGATTTTTTTAATTTACTGGAATTAAGCCTCCCATTCAGTTATGGTCGCTGTCCATTTAAACTAGTTTTCCCCACTTCATCATCATATCAGCCGAAAAACATCCACTACTGGACAAAGGCCTCCCCAAAAGATCTCCACAGCGATCGGTCCTGCGCTGTCGGCATTCAGCGGCTTCCCGCGATAAATCCAACTTCGACAATGAGGTCAATCGTCGAATTCAGCAGCGTTCGGGAATCTACGTAACGTCTCGTCTCAAATACCGCAATGTCTCAAGACGAAAGTCTTTGATCAGCGTGTTGCCAGTGATGATGTAACTGCAACATGATCGCTCACTATGGGCCTCATAATAAGGCTCAAGGTCACCCAAAGGGCAATGCAGAGAGCTATGCTCGGAGTCTCCCTGCGGGATCGAATCAGAAATGAGGACATCCGCAGGAGAACGCTTCCACCTTCGACCTCACCTTCACTTAACATCAGGTGTGATTGAGGTCAAATACAAACCCGCAGTGCATAAAAAAAAAAACCAAGGTGACCGATATACCTCGAAGAATTGCCAAACTTAACTAGCAGTGAGCGGGGCAAATTGCTCGTAGAACCGACAGCCGTTGGGGCAGAAAGGTTCTCGAATGGCGACTACACACTGAGACGCAGCTTGGGCAGGCCTCCGCACGAGGTGGACCTTTGGTTTCTCCACATACTCAATTCTTGGTACTTTAATAAATTCGCTTGCACTCACCTCAAAGTACTTATGTATGAAGGAAAAGGGCAGGTAGACCTCGTCAGCGGCAACGTCACGCCGGCAGGGCACCGTGTATTTGCCGTTGATGGAGCATTCTATGTTGCCCGTAGAACGATCTAACAGCACGTTTGACAGCACCGAGCCTATTGTGTGTGGATAGAAAAATTTAATAAAAATTTGATTCTCAATAGAATAAGAATACTATGGTAGTTTACTTTAATACCATTTATATTCCACACACACATAAATATAAGCTGTATATAAATGTAACAAGACATTAAAGAAGGCTCGTACTAATAAAACTATCCCAAGACTGAGAAAAACTTATAGAATGCTACTTGAGATTATTCTATTTCTTCCATCTAATCTGAATTTGAACAGTATCAAATATATAATATATTATTGAGAGTGAGACTCGATCTCAATCCTGAGATCGATTGAAAACTAAGGGCCGTATTGACCGGGCAAATACGGCCCTTAGTTTTCAAAAAAAAGAAGCTTTTTTACAAAAAATAATAATAAATAAAATAAAAAAAGAAATGCGTGCGTTTGTGGTGGGAACAGACTGTGCCACACAGCACTGATTTTCAGCCTGCCCCTGATTACAATAACAACAGTTTTTTTTTTTAATTTACGCACACATCACAGACAAACATCTTTCAATAAATAATAAATATTATTAGTTTATTCCAATCTTACACAAAAACCTGACACTGGTCATTATAAAAAGTCGACCCACCAAATAAATCTCTATACAACTTCCTATATATCTGGGTTTAGAAACTGGTTAGTAACTCGGTTCAGTACTATACGGATTTTAATGAAATATTCACTTTTCTACAGCCATTGGTGTCGATTCGGATGTACACCAATTAAACTAAACTAAATCCAGTTTTAAAGTAACACTGTCTCATTCTCCCTGGAACATTACGATGCGACGGCACCACTCCAAAACTGGTTTTAGGTTAGTCTAGTTTAGTTGGTGTACATCCGAATGCTGCTGTAATTGCCTCATTGCATTTACAGCAGCTACATTACTCTAAATTATTTTATAATCCTTTTATGTATATATATATTACTTAATAATTAATGTACTTTCGCCTTTACCTTTAATTAGGTATACCTTGTAATGGTGTCGATTCGGATGTACACCAACTAAACTAATCTAAAACCAGTTTTAAAGTAGTACCGTCTCTTTCTCCCTGGTACAGTACGATGCGACGGCACCACTTCAAAACTGGTTTTAGTTTAGTTGGTGTACATCCAAATCGACACCACTGGTCATCATAAAAAGTCGATCTACCAAATAAATCTCTATACAACTTCCTATTCTTATTTTTCTTTGTCGAATCATAAATTCAACAATTATTTCAAAATGTATTTGTATTGACTTATTTAAAAAGAGCAACCCCGGAGTTCCTTGCTCGTTCTTCTCTGGGGAGACTGCCTAGTGAATGAGCGATAACTGTATGTCATGACGATTTCAAATGTTACTCTTATAACTTACGAAATAAAACAATTTTGATTTATATATCTGGGTATAGAAACTACTTAGTAATTCGAACAGTACTATACGGATTTTAAAGAAATTTTCACTTTTATGTGTCACCAATTATGCGCCTCCAAGGCTCAATGTAAACAACATTGGGTTTAGTACTCGGTTTGGTTGGTGGTAGGACATATTAAATGTCCGCCTGGCTAGCTACCACCATTTTATCTAAATCTACCGCCAAACAGCAATGTTAATAGTATTGTTGTGTTCCGGTTGTCAGAGATAAGATAACCAATCCCCCGATTAAGATGGGGTTTCCGGGTCAGTACGCTACCACCTTCGGCCTCATCTTCACTTAACATCAGGTGTGATTGAGGTCAATTGCTAACCCGTTGTGGATAAAAAAAAAGAATGATGTACAAGAAATTTCCTTTGTGGCCAACCGTCCCGGATTCTGCGGGAACGGATTCTGCAACCATTTCAACCTCCATTAGTTACAAATTATCCGCCTCGGTGGCTCAATGTAAACAACATTGGGTTTAGTACTCGGTTTGGTTGGTGGTAGGACATATTAAATGTCCGCATGGCTAGCTACCACCATTTTATCTAAATCTGCCGCCAAACAGCAATGTTAATAGCATTGTTGTGTTCCGGTTGTCAGCTATTGACATTGCTGAAATCCTTAAATAAAATAAAGAAGGTAACATACTCGGTCTGCGCGCCAGGTCGCCGCAGTGTGTCCAGAACACAACGACGAAGATGACGAAGCCGCAGAGCGCGCCCAGCACCAAGCGCAGGTTCACACGCACCAGCATCAGAGTTGGCATTGTTCAGAACACTGAAAAAACATAAGTATTGGGATGCAGAATGTACCAAAAACCGTCTCAACAACAACAGCGGGGTACATGTTTAAGTACTCGATTTGGTTGGTGGTGGGGCATTTTAAAATGTCCGCCTGGCTAGCTACCACCATCTTATCTAAATCTGCCGCCAAACAGCAATGTTAATAGCATTGTTGTGTTCCGGTTGTCAGAGATAAGATAGCCAGTCCCGCAAATGTGTTGGGGTTTCCGGGTCAGTACGCTTCTACCTTCGACCTCATCTTCACTTAACATCAGGTGTGATTGAGGTCAAGTGCTATAACCCGTAAAAAAATGGTGTGAAAACACTAGTACATCAAAACACAAAGAAATATCTAATACAATTAAAAACTAATTTATCAAACAAACATACCACAGAACACAAATGATCTTTTTAATCTAGTGATAACTCGATGACAATTGACCCAAATACTACAAAATACCAAACCATTAAATATTTAATGGGCTGATAACCTAATATTGATTATATAATTGGATAGCTAATTTAAACCACTGTATAAATTCACGCAGTCACATAAGCTTACCGTTTTTGGTTAACGAACGTTAGGCAATCTAAGGTGCTTTGTCTTTGGATGGGTAACCATTTGAATGCTTTCAAAATTAAAATAAAAATCAAAAAATGCTTTAATATGTAGGTACACTTAAAATAGTCAGATTTTACATTTTTAAAGCTACTGCTTGTTCAAAAGGCAATTTTCCCCTGAGAAGAACAAGCAAGAAACTCGAGAGGTCGCTCTTTTAAAAAAGGTTTTTATATATATTACAAAATTATTATTTTATATTATAATATTTCATTATTAATTGGTGACGACGACAACGACCGATTGGTGTAGTGGATAGTGACCCTGTCAGCGAAACCAACGGTTGCGGGTTCGAATCCCGCGAGGGGTAAATGTTTGTGTGATGAATACAAACATTTATTCCCGAGTCATAGATGTTTATATAAATATTTATGTATGTTTATCCGTTATCTAGTTTCCATAGCACAAGCTTCGCTTAGTTTGGTGACTAGATGATTGGTGTAAGTGTCCTAAATATTTATTTATATATTTATTATTATAATTGTGAAATAGCCTGGTTATGCCAACGGGCTGGTTATGTCCATGAATGTTTATCATCTAAATAATCTGATATTTTATAATATGCGTTCTTAATAAGTTTCTGTTTTATAGTATCTTTAAATTTATTGAAAAGAAGATTTTGTATATCAACAGGAACTTTATTGAAAAAATTACTGACTTTGTGGAGGCGACTTATGTGACTTTCAAAGTTCCCATCAAGGAGCATTTCCTGGTGCTTTAATCTGTGCTCTCTTTTTATCTTCTCTCTATACCTTAGCACAATCCTGTTGTCGCTTATTATTATTATTTTATATACCAATAAATATTTATTTAGTACACCTATATATTCACGTTTGTATTTTGTTGCTATTTTATAGATGTTAAATTTAAGTAGGTATATTTGTCTACTATGTATGTATGTGTATACATACATAGTGGACAAATAGTACTAACTAATACAAATAAGGACTCAGTAATTAAAAATAGAGAGGTAAAATGACTTATCATGTCAACTCAGTTACAAGCACATACACTCAAGAACATAGTTAACCATAGTAAACTATGTACTTCTTAACGGGATAAGCCATCCAGCCGCTATAAATAACCCAAACCGGCCCTACCACGTAAATAGGTTCACGTAGGCGGTCCAGGTACTTCCTATAACAGAATATATTGTAACTAAATTTTTAATTGTGTGTACATCAACGTAAATGTGTGACCTAAATACTCTACATACTTTGACATACGTTTAGAAGTGATAGCAGCGGTAAAATAGTAAATAGTAAGCATACAAACTTTGTATAAAGCAGAAGCATTCCATCCGATTGGTGGACGTTTGTTTAGCGAGAAACTAATACTTGTCATAAGAATATCACTGTCACATTTTAAACAACACCGTATGCAGTATACACACGGTACATGTAGTGGTCACTTTCGCGAATAATTATGAAACAATATTGTTATTTGCTATAAAAAACGAAAATGCGGCTATGCTTGGTATGCAGCTGTTCTGTCTGCGTCTGCCGCGTTGACATTTGTCTGTCTGACAGTTACATTTGACATGTTATGTTATCGATTTTATAAAGCAGTAACGAAACGCAACGGAATTCTATGTGAGCCTAAAACTTTAAAAATAAAACAAACTACGGTTTTACATTAGGTACATACCTTTTACCTTAAAAAATCAAAAAGTGAACGAAATAACTGAATTAATTAGGTCGCACCGTCATCGGAGGATCAGTGTTTAGAGGCCTAATGGTTCCGGAAGGCATTAATTTATATGCTACTAGCTCCCCGCCCGCGACTTCGTCCGCGTGGAAGATTTTATCAAAATCGGTTCAGCAAAAAAATTTGGCTATATGTTAATCCAGGTCCTAATCTGTCTACCAGCCAAATTTCATCCAAATCCGTCCAGCGGTTTAGACGTGAAGAGGTACAAACATACATACATACACAAACTTTCGCATTTATAATAATTACGGTTGGAACTACGATTAGGACTACGATTAGTTAGGATAGTTAGGATTAGGATAGACATGGTCGCGAGAACAATTTTCTTTCTCGATTCTCATAGCAATTTAACAAGTAATGGTGTCGATTCGGATGTATACCGACTAAACTAAATTAAAAGCAGTTTTAAAGTAGTACTATCTCTTTCTCCCTGGAGCAGTACGATGCGACGGCACCACTCCAAAACTGGTTTTAGGTTAGTTTAGTTGGTGTACATCCGAATTGCCACCAATATACATTATGTTATGATCTCTCCCAGCGTGCTCCCAGCCAACCTCAGTGGTGGCTGGAAAGTTATACCGAACGGTGAATAAAAAGTATATTAATAAAGTGAAAAAGAACTAATATGTATTGTCTAAAATTAGATAAATACGATTACAGACTATATAAACTTACTTAAATATACAGAGGTACGGTTTTATAAGACCAAACGAGGGAGAGCTTTTTTAGCAATGTTTGAAAATTTCGAAAAATACAGTTATGAATGAATGACTGTGAATGAAATAATCAATGAATATTTATTTACAGAAACACAAATAAATAAATAAATATCCTTAGGCATACACCCAGCGCCATCTAGTTCCACAGTAAGCAACTATAGGCTTGTGTTGTGGATACCAGATGGTTGATGTAGGTACTACATAAATACACAAATGAGAGTATTTCACATTTGGTGTATTTGGATGATATCATGGTCTTTAGGTTTTTTGAATTTTTAATTTACAGTTATTAGTTCAATCATTGAAATTTTGATGAGGCTTTTTTGGCTGTGAGCGTATAATTATAGTTTCGACATGTCCGTTTGTCTGTCTAGCCGCGGCTCAGCTCTTAGGCCCGTAATTCAGAACGTTGCTCATGCGTAGATTTGCGCTTGAGCATAGTTAGAAAGAGATGTTGCTACACAAAGTTACATAAATTGCTCCTGGATTGCATGTTTTTATATAGTTGGCTGCATAACAATATTGATTGTATGGAAGTGGTGAATGAAATTAATTACAATTTACCTAGTCGTTCTCTAAGAATAAGGGAATTATACACACATCGCTTGTTTGCGTTTAACACAAGCAGAACACATGTAGGGGAGCGTGCCCCCTGTGTCGACTGACTAACATCTATAATAAATATCTAACGGATGTGAATGTATTCCTTTTGTCTAAAAACCAATATAAGAAACAGTGTTTGGAAGTCCTGTCGGACATTAGTGATAATTAAGTTCTGGGGGCACGGCCGTGCCCCCACCAAGTCGATTTTAATTAACTGGTTCGGATTGCTTTTCTGTCTTTGCAGTTATTATATAAAATTGTCGTGGATAACGGAGTTGGTTACACAATGACCTCCATTGTCTAAGATTATAAAACTTTACTTACAAAATAAATCACTTTTTACTTTGACTTAGTTTGTTAAATAATTTTGTCAAAGTTAAATATCTTTTTAGTTATTTATTTCAACGCGGAAGATTTTAAGAAGGCTGCCCTGCCGTCCTGACGCTCGTCTCATGAAAAGTGCAGTGTTTGTTTTCCAGTAACTAACTCTGTTTTATCGAGTTTGCTTTGCGCCCGGGTTTGCCTTTATAGTCCGGTAAAAATACGCAATTTTTGTGGTGTAGCTTCCTATAATTTTAAAGCTCCTGATTTTTTGTAGAAGGATAGAATACCTACACAGCCGTAATCAAATAAAAATGTTTCCTAACAATTCTGTAGCTTGCTTTAGGTATAGTATATGTATTTAGTTATCACCTACAATATAAATTAAAGTTATCACTGTGAACTCATTGCGTTGTAGGTAGATGCTAAGATGCCCTGAAACAATTTTCTAAAGAAAATATCAATTGCTACTTTATATTTTCTAAAAATAGTTTATTGAGTCATGATATTTGCCCTCGTGATATTTTTCATAAATGTAAAGAAGTTATTGATCGATAGTTTATGTTTCATTACTAAATATCTATATTATATCTGTTTGATATCTTTGATAGCTCAGTTATGGGACAGAGAAATGAGGAATGCAGCACTCACCGCTAGCCGTTTCCTGGTCTTACTGGGGGCCCCCGGGGGTGCATCCACGAGCGGTTTAGCGATTAGCACTATCAGATGTTTGTGTGAAGATTTAGGTATGCCGTATGGTGGATTTGAATTGATTTTTGATATTTAGAACAGTCAGCGCCATATCAAAAATCAAAATAAAAAAAAATGGTTTATTTTGTAGGTACCCCTACCTACACACTTAAAATAGTCAGATTTTACATTTTTAAAGCTATTGCTTTGCTTGTTCAAAAGGCAATTTTACCCTGCGAAGAACAAGCAAGAAACTCGAGAGGTCGCTCTTTAAAAAAAAGGTTTTTATATTTCGAAATTATTAATTATTATTTTATATTATAATATTTCATTATTAATTGTGAAATAGCCTGGTTATGCCAACGGGCTGGTTATGTCCATGAATGTTTATCATCTAAATAATCTGATATTTTATAATATGCTTTCTTAATAAGTTTCTGTTTTATAGTGTCTTATATATACTGTTTACTGTTTTATAGTATCGTATATTTTATTTCGAACTCATTTTAAACGGTTGAATTATGCCGCAAGGTGGAGTGGTAAGTGCCGCGAGGCAAGTCTCTGTTTGAAAATAATTAATTCAAATAGAAACGAATTTTGAATAGAAAAACACAGGATATCTTCTATATTGGTGATTATATAAAGCAAGCTACCAATTCGTCAGATTTTTCTTTATTCTATCACTGACGGTACTCTATACTCGTATATTATGGATCTACACGATATAGTGATTGGACGCTAGAAAATCCCCACCTTGTCACAAATTTTGGACTTTTCGTGCCTCGTAAGCGCACGAGACATACTAAACTCTTTAGTACTCCTACCCACCACACCAGATGTGCTCAAAACTGGCATATGACTCGCATATTCGTAAATTATAAAAAAACAATTCTCAGATTTAGATCCATTCAGGCTTACGAAAGCTGCATTTGTATCTAGGGTTACAAAATGTTTGAAGAACAAGAATTATTCATGATATGACTTACTACTAATAAATTATAATAATTACGATTTCTCTACGCATGCATACGCAGGCACACACTCACATCACAATACACACTCACCCCCTCACACACAGGCAAACTCGCACACACATACACACACAAACACACACACACACACACACACACACACACACACACACACACACACACACACACACACACACACACACACACACACACACACACACACACACACACACACACACGTCACACGCAGCCAATTACAATACTGAATGGCACAATTGGTTTAACATTTTCTTGTAAGTTGTTATGCTTCTGCTATAAAGTCACTTTAAAATCTTGGAACCACTAAAATAATAAAAGAGTATTAATGTGAAGTAATATATCGAAACCTGTTATTGGCTATATTTATGAATTACTTGTTACATTGTACCTACTATTAAGAAAGCTGTTGGGTTCTTGAATAAATAAAATAAAAAATATAAAAATATATATGTGCTAAAAATTACGACGTTTAAACTTATAGGAACTTAAAAGCGCATCCATACTGGACTATTATTTCGCAGTTCGTTTCCTTGTTTACATTGTCGATCTTGTTTCACTGCACTGTGTCAATATTCCAAATGATTCGTAAAATTTATAGAGCAGGCATTTTACGCTTCTAAATGTTTGTATTTGTATTTATTTATCTATATAAAATGTTACAAAGATATACTTACAGGTGTCAGAAAAACATATACAGGTTTATCGGGACGCCGTACCTATGTCATCATCGGACACTCATAATTTTATTTTATTTTATTTTATTCAGGACAACTAACAGCTACACAATACAATTATGTTCTATTATCTTATATGTAGACAATGGAGGTCATTGTGTAACCAACTCCGTTATCCACGACAATTATAAATAAAACTGCAAAGACAGAAAAGCAATCCGAACCAGTAAATTTAAATCTTAAGTATCACCAATATCCGACAGGACTTCCAAACACTGACATACTAAAAGCTCTGAAGTTCTATTACACAATTTCATCGTCGTCATCGGTTACGTTCTGACATGTGATTGGTTGGCGCATCGCTCGTTCGGCAATTTGACGGTTTCTCATTGGTCAATGTAATGGTTGACGATACCAATGAAGCTGCGTAATATAAGGGCAGAAGGGGCTGCCAGAGAAACACAATGTTATAATGTCTACAAGTATTTTATTCACTTCGATTGCTAATTTACATCCGAACACTTTCGCGGCGGCCTCCTTCTGCGAGGCAGTCATGCTCCAGAAGGAGGCCGCAGAGCGGGATCGGGAGAGGGCCGATCCCGCTCGCAGG
Organism: Oegoconia quadripuncta; assembly: GCA_949316235.1. Lineage (NCBI taxonomy): Eukaryota > Metazoa > Arthropoda > Insecta > Lepidoptera > Autostichidae > Oegoconia > Oegoconia quadripuncta. The sequence continues at coordinate 1,793,993 of OX438752.1, read as the reverse complement.
AGGCGACGTCGGGGGGGCGGCAACGCTCGCTATCCCCCCTGCACGTCGCCCGGGGTCGCGGGCGGCTACATCTCGGGGCGATGTAGCCGCCGGTCGCGACCCGGGAGAGGATGACACCCCCCGGAGCGACCGGGGGGGTGTCGTCGCATCGGGCCCTGTCGCGCCTCATACCGCTCGCTGATCGCGGTGTGGGGCTCGACAGTGCTCCCGCGGAGGGCGCGCTAGCCGCGTATATAGCGTAGCGTGAGGGGAGGCGGGGCGGGGGACGACCTGGAGCCGCTTATGCGTTCCCAGGTCCTCCCTACCGCCGAGGAAGGTCGCCGGGGGGTTTTAGTGGGTAGTCCCGCTCCTGTCATTGGAGCGGGGAGTCCCACATATCCCCGTCGCTGCCCCACAGCGGCGGGTCGAATGCGTAAAAAGGTAACCCACTGCCTCCGCCATCTCCCGCCAACTTTACGAAGTCGAGTCACTTAAACATTTTCAAAGAATATTATTCATTAATTGAATTAAATATATTTAACAGCTTTTGTTTAATTACTTTATTTAACTTTTAACGAACTGGTTTCCGGTCCCTGCTTACCTCATGATATAATAAGTCCAATAGTTAACTACAAAAGGCTACCGGAAGTCAGTTCGTTATATTTTTATACTAATTTTATTATAATTACATAGCCCAAGCAGTATGTATAAAATATAATTGCTAACAGTAGTGACTTCTATTATAGCTTATAAACAGTTATCCATTCATTTTATCCACCTACACACAACTAGGTATATCACTTATTAGTCTAGACGAATAAAAAAAAAAGGATAATAGGCGACATTCGCATGGGCCTGCACAGTAAGGGATCTACGCTTGTAACGGACACTAATAATTAAAAAAAAATTAATAATTTGCAAAAATACCTACAGTTCAAAAAGATATTAGTTAGCATATTATGTACTTACATGTATTCAACCTGCAGGTGTGCAAAGTTTACTGAATGTTCAGTATTTTGATTGTGATCATGTGCTCACAATCAAAATATTCCTTAATACTATGAGAACAATTCTTCTGGAACCTTTTAATTAATTTTGTCTTTTTTTTTATGCACAACGGGTTATTACTTGACCTCAATCACATCTGATGTTAAGTGAAGATGAGGTCGAAGGTGGAATCGTATTGACCCGGAAACCCCAACACATTTGGGGGACTGGCTATCTTATCTCTGACAACCGGAACACAACAATGCTATTAACATTGCTGCTTGGCGGCAGATATAGATAAGAGGGTGGTAACAAGCCAGGCGGACATTTAAAATGCCCTACCACCAACCAAACCGAGTACTTAGACATGTACCCCGCTGGGGATCGAACCCGCGACCTCCCAATGTCGTTTACATTGAGCCATGGAGGTCGTTAAAATATAAAGTAGCCATTGATTTTTAGAATTTTGTTTTAGGAGATCTTAGCATCTTCCATAGCGCAATGAAGTTCAAAGTGGTAACTTCAACTTTACTTGTAGGTTTTTTAACTGAATAACTATCCTATACCTAAAGCAAACTACAGCATTGTTAGAAAACCTTTTTATTTGATTACTGATGGGTACTTTTTTAAATAAGCGCTTTTTCACTATACGCTCACATACGCTTTTTCAATAAAGTTCCAGTTGATATACATAATCTTCCTCTCAATAAATTTAAAGATACTATAAAACAGAAACTTATTAACAAATCATATTATAAAATATCAGACTATTGAGATGATAATTATCCCTGGATATAAACGGATCATTCGCATGCCAGGCTATTTCACAATTAATAATGAAATATGAACACCTTTTTGTAATAGACAGTTGAGGATGTATGAGAATGTACGAATTAATTTTGGCGTATTTTTGTGTTAGTGTGTGTGTATGCGCGTGTGTGAGTGAGCATGTGGATGTATGAAAGAGTCTGTGAATTTGGAATAGTGACTAAGTAGTTTCTAGGCGTATCTATACGCGTAAGTATACATATACGTAACGTCACGACCATATTGTTAAATGCGGCCATTTTTTTTATAATCGTGAATTCTGGAATAATAACCTTCTTCCAAGCGATTTATGTATTATTTATAGCTTTAGGCTTCTCGAGTGCGGGTCAGAGCGATTATTTTATTTTTTCTGTATTTTAAAGAAATCTAAGGCCCGTATTAATTAACCAATACAAGTCTTGAGATTGTATCACCCAAGATGCGTCTTAAGAAGTTGACGCTATCTCAAGCTCCATGCTAATTTATAAATTAACCTTGAGGTCTACTCAGCTGAGATCACTTCTCAAGTATTCGCCTCAGCGACGAATGAATGATAGTTTTGAGTTTCGTTTATTAATACGCGCACCTCTCAAGTGAGTACTGCTTAGTATGCACGTGCTTTTCAGGTCTCAAGTTAGGTTTATTAATCAACACGTTTACTTGAGACCGGTCCCAAAACTGTTCTCAATCTTGATAATGGTTTATTAATACGGGCCTTGATTACGAACGACTTTCCCCAAGGAGCAATCGTCGAATTCGGTCAAAAAAATTTCCATTTGCCGTAAATCATTCTGAAACCAGTGTGGAAGTCCAACAATATTGATTATGAACAGCTTTCCACTAAGAACTAAAGCCGAATTCAACCGAAAATCGTTGGGCTTCCATACTAAAGCTGGTTTCAGAATGGTTTACATTGTATGGATAATCGAAACATTTTTCTAATGTCAATACAATGAAATAAAGATGCAGGTCACATAAGTCGCCTCCGCAAAGTCAGTAATTCATTCAAAGCTCCAGTTGGTATACAAAATCTTCCTCTCAATAAATTTAAAGATACTATAAAACAGAAACTTATTAACAAAGCATATTATAAAATATCAGATTATTTAGATGATAATCATCCCTGGACGTAATCATTTCGTTCGCATACCAGGCTATTTCACAAATAATCATGAATTATAAAAACCTTTATGTAAAATCAAAGCCCGATTTTAAAAGAGCAACCTCGAGTTTAATTGCTTGTTCTTCTCAGGGGAAAATTGCGTTTTGAACAAGCAGTAGCTTAAAAAAATGTAAAATTGACTATTTTAAGTGTAGCCTGTGTTATGTACCTACAAAATAAAGCATTTTTGACTTTGACTTTGACCTCATTTACCGCGAGACGCAGTTTTCATTCCATCTCCCCGGCGGTACAGTGACAAGGGAAATTAGAAATAAATCAATTATAATTAAATAGGTCATTTTGGGTAAACACCTGTTTTCCAACAATTGTTTGCTTGACGGCTGAATAGATAAATGGGTGGTACCAACCTACCGCTTGCTAAGTTAAATCTTGTCGCTTGGTAAAACGAAATTATGAATTTAGGTCACGAGTACGTATCTCAACTTGGATAGATAACTTAGTAAGTATTTATACAGTCACTGTCAGTGATGTCACGTGTATCATAGACCCAAGAGGCAATTAATTTTTAAATGGCCAATTTGACTGACGGGTTTTGCCGTGACCACGCCGTAGTATAAGGCACAGCATCTTTTAATATATATCAGTAGCACAACTTTATGTACACGCGGTCGCGCGATGATCGCAACTTTTCTAAAGCAGGTCTTGTAGCTTACTAAGCAACTTACACTGGTAGTATTATGGTCGTCATACCGTCACCTGTACAGTATAATAGAATATACTTGGTGCCGTGTGCTAGCGATGCGGTACTCCGTATGAATTGGTCAATCGGGTGGCAACCAATAGCAGTATACTGACTTTCGTATTCGAATAATGAGTACTAAAATAGTAACCACTAATTATTTAATCCGAAAAATATAGTCACAAAATATTCTACACGAACAAGGATAGGTACCTTTATCATTCTCTTAATTCGAACCAAGCAAAGAAACAGCATCGTATCAACCCGTTTTTAACTCGGTAGTTTTAGTAAAGGGAATCTTAGTTAATATGCTATAGTGACGCAGATAGCGATAAATTAGCGACGGAATTTATTAATTTGGAAGGTCGTATGACTATACGCGGTTTGCTACAAGAAGTGAACCTGGTGGCCCAGCCGAAAATGGCGCGGTGACGTTTACAATAATATTAGGTCTGCACATCGAAAATGAATATTCATATTGCTACCAACCGTCAAAGCCGTTATCACCGACGCTTTGAAGAATCCGGTGAGTCGTTACTTACTAAGAAGTTGGTTGTGGAATTTGAGCAGGAGGCATTGTAGACCAGATAGAGTGAATCTCACAGATTGCATAAGATGGTTAAGTTGGATGGCATGAGGGGCATGCAAATGTTTACCATTCACCAGTAAGCAACTTAGGTTCCATGATCATAATTGAATCTTATGATTCGTGTGTGGGTAAGAAGTCTATAATTGCCTCCTGAAAGATTTAAGATGATCGAGCCCTTGTTCCATTAGTGTCAGACATTACCTCATTCTATTGAATTCCTTGTGTCATTCTGATATCCCATTCGCTTTTAGTAGCTTGACATAATATCGGAATTGTTCGAGTCACCAATACTACGAGCTAGCAACGCCCGCGTTTCTCCGACATATAAATAAACTGCATTTTAATTGTGTCTTATTTCAATAAACTTTTTCACATATCACACTTATCTATTTTTAGGACCGTAGTTTAATAAAACAATATCAAAAAAATAGTATTGCGACTGAGACACGATCTCAATCTCAAGATCGATTTTTATAAATCGATCGATTTTTTGATATTGTTTTAGTATGCAACAGATTCTCAAGCGTCAACTTAATCTTAAGGCCCAATACGAAGCGAATGAACGTACGGACTTTTGTATTTTTCGATACTAGAACAAATTCTGGAAAATCACGGTGCTCTATATCTAGTTGAGTTACCGCCACTTAAATCAATATACTGTGTATCGGTGGGACTCGTAACTCGCTCCATTGGAAGTTCGAAGGAGGTCAGTGTGCGCGCGGGAATTAGGTCAGGGCGGATGCACCACGCGCGCTCGGCTGCGTTCGGGCCCGTTCGGGTAGGCTCGGCAGCGTTCGGCCGCTCTCGGAGGGTCGCCCGCGTTCGCTCGCGCACGCGCGAAGCCCCCATCGATCGCCGCCCACGAGGTTGCGTCGCCAGACTAATACCCGTTTGTGTTGCCACATTAGCAATGGTTCTCTATAATCCGACATAATTTTTGTTACAATCTAATTTCCAATTACAATGTTGTATACTGTAGTTTTATACGTTTATAGTGAACTGATTGTGAATTAGATTTAAGTTTTTATAGCCGCTGTATTTGAGTGTTGAAGCCGCAATATGTATTAAACTGTTAATCTCGTGAATGTGTAGCCGCAACCAGTTTTCTGGAGTTATTCGATCAGCCCGCAACCTTAACACGTGCGTCAAGTTTCCAACGCATTGTGCGCAACTCGGCGATGTTTAGTGTGGCAACACTGCGTGCTAGTGCTTTGCGAGTCGCGACGCGAGTCCGGGCAGCGCCCTAACGATGGCGGCGTGAACGCGCGCCGCTGCGGCCTCCGGCGGACATGCCGCGATGGCCAGAGAGGTAACCAAACCTACAACCCACGATCACCATTCCTTATGTAACCGACACGCCCGAGGATGTGACCCGTCCGTGACCCGCGCCATCCCTACCCCAACTTCTGTCATCATCATCCCATTTACCATTCTGTGCTTGTGAATAGTGGAACTGTGCTCTAGTTGTGGGTCTAGAAACCAGGACCTGCCCAGCAAGCCCAGTCTTCAGGCTCGGAGGCGTGCGGTTGCCGCATTCGCTGTCCCGCTCACTCGCTTTGGGTGGGCGATATGTGCGTCATACTCGCTCTGCGGACGCCATTGCACATGCACACACACTGCATAATTCAAAATCTGTGGCAATAATGTCCTTTCAGGTGGCCCTTCTGGTATCGATTGCTTTGAAACTTTAATCTGTAGCTAGTAATGGAAGCTGGAGGAAAGTTGGGGAGGACGAAATTTGAAATTAAGGAACTAATTTTTTTTGTGGGCGGATAAGAGTACCTGTCAGATATATTTTCTAACAAATCCGTAGCTTACTTTAAATATAATATAGGTATTTAGTAATAAAACGTAGACTATTAGATTAAACTTACCAGTGTACCACTTTCATTTAGAATTCCTGTAACAATTTTCAAAAAAATCGATCAATAACTTTTTTTTTTTTTTTTATATTACCTGTGTTACAATCACACCTGATGTTAATTGAAGATGAGGTCGAAGATGGAAGCGTACTGACCCGGAAACGCCAACACATTTGGGGCTATCTTATCTCTGACAACCGGAACACGACAATGCTATTAGCAATGTTAACGGCGGAACGGATTTGGATGAAATTTAGTGTATACGTAGAATATACCCTAGATTGAGACAGGCTATTTTTTATCCCGATAAAGTGAGTAGTTCCCGCGGGATAAACGAATTTCCGCGATAAAATTATTCCATGCAGGCGAAGCCGCGGGCGGAAAGCTAGTTTTTCATAAATATAAAAAAGTTAACCGCCTCCGTGGCTCAATGTAAACAACATTCGGTTTACGATTCGGAGGTCGCGGGTTCGATCCCCAGCGGGGTACATGTTTAAGAACTCGGTTTGGTTGGTTTTTGGGCATTTTAAATGTCCGCCTGGCTAGCTACCACCATCTTATCTAAATCTGCCGCCAAGCAGCAATGTTAATAGCATTGTTGTGTGCCGGTTGTCAGAGATAAGATAGCCAGTCCCCCAAATGTGTTGGGGTTTCCGGGTCAGTACGCTTCCACCTTCGACCTCATCTTCACTTAACATCAGGTGTGATTGAGGTCAAGTATAATAATAATAATAAATAAATAAATAAATATTTCGGACACTTACACCAATCATCTAGTCCCAAACTAAGCAAAGCTTGTGCTATGGATACAAGATAAATTTACCCGTTGGTTTCGCTGATAGGGTCACTATCCACTACACCAATCGGTCGTCAAACCCGTTGTGCACAAAAAAAAAAAAACTTAATGTAGTTCACAGTGGTAACTATAATTCAATATAGTAGATTTTTTTACTGATAATAACTAATAACTAAGCTACAGATTTGTTAGAAACTATTTTTAACATCAGGTGTGATTGTGGTCAAGTACGAACCCGTGGTGCATAAAAAAAAATCCTATTACTGATGGATTCTCTATCCTTCTACAAAGAGATCAGGAACTTTAAGGATATTATATGACGACATGTTTGGTGTAGTGGTTAGCAACTCTGACCACTATACCAAAAGGTTGCGGGTTATCCCGCTAGGGGCATATTGTTTGTGTGATGAATACGGACATGTGTACCCGAGTTATGGATGTTTTCATTTATAATATGTATTTATTTACAAAAAAAAAATATTTACGTAGTTTATCAACCATCTGGTATCCACAACACAAGCCTATAGTTGCTTACTGTGGAACTAGATGGCGCTGTGTGTATGTCTAAGGATATTTATTTATTAAAACGAACATACACATCAAAAATTCCGTATTTCTAAGACACAAGAAAGTCACAAGACATAGCTGTTTCAAAGATCTTAAGCATGAGATTCATTGCAATTGATCGGATGCCATGTTTAAACCCCGACGCAAAGAAGGGGTGTCACATGTTTGCAGCCTATGTCTGTCTGTCTTTGCTGTACGGCTGTACCGATTCAAAAACTTTATATATTCGGAAACCATTGAATACGAGGTGGTTTTAAGCCAAGTTTCATATAAATTAGTTGAGCCGTTTCTTTAGCTTTCTCTAGATTTAAAATGGTTTGTTCACTTGGATGAAGCCATTATCTCAAGGGCGATTTCTAATTACTTTTTCCAAGGTCAATTAACTGAAAAATGTTGAAAGTATAGTCAGGCAGCCGAAGGATGCTACGGTGTAGAGCGCGCGTAGTCCCGTAGCACCGTGCGTAGAGGTTCCGTAGCAAATGTACTGTAGGACTTTGACAATTCCTTGTACTGTGTAGTTTCGTCACTCAAATAAAATAGAACCAACCCGTCTCTTCACGTGGGCATCGGAAAAGGCGACTAAGGGACTTTCCACCAATAAAATCAATAGTTTTGCACGTTTCAACGGCGATGGGCTCGCCCCCTGTCACGTGTGCATTTCTGCATATTTCATAAGGTGAACCGTGGATGTTGCTTCAGTCTTTAAGCTTTTAACGTTTGGAACAACCAAAACACTATTGTTTGGGATATATCTGACCACCCCATTTGGGACAAAGGTCGTGACATTATGTAATCAACCACGTGTAAATTTATTATGAATATTTTCTGTATTTTAATAAGTTGGTAGAGTCTAATTGCCGCGATTGTATAAAAAAGTTATTATGATTATTTGGATTTTTTTATTTTTTGGATGAAAACACAAGTAATAAATAAATAGTTTTTTTCAATCTTTGCACATACACACAGCGCCATCTAGTTCCACACTAAGCAACTAGGCTTGTATTATAGATACCAGATGGTTGATAAACTACACAAATACATTTTTTTTTGTAAATAAATACATATATAAATGAAAAGCATCCATAACTCGGGAACACATGTATTCATCATACAAACATATGCCCCTAGCCGGATTCGAACCCGCGACCTTTTGGTATAGCAATAGAGTTTCTAGCCATTGCAGCAAAATGGTCGTCACGTCACAAGTGATAAATAATCCCACCAATTTTATCTATATTATTCACGCAAGCTAGACGACACTTTCATTTTTATAATTAAAAAAAAACACAAAATTAAAAAGAATATATTTTAAAAAAATTAAAAAAAAACATGTCGCACATTTCTTTAGATGTGTTGATTTATTTATCCCAACTAATATTATAAATGCGAAAGTTTGTGTGTGTGCGTGTATGTATGTTTGTTACCTCTTCACGCTTGGCGGATTTGGATGGTAGCTAGAATACGACCTGGATTGACATACAGGCTACTTTTTTGCTGAACCGATTTTGATAAAATGTTCCACGCGAACGAAGCCGCCAGCTAGTAATTTGTATAAAACTAGAATACTAACATAAAATTAAACGTAGTTTTTCCTCCGTTTAGTCCTACTGAGAGACTAAATAGTTTTCCCTCAGTACTGTATTCTCGCAAATAAACGATTTACTTTATTTGATCTATCTTTACTCCCACTAATATGTCTAATCGGAATATTTCCACATTATTCCTACCAGTAATAGAAGTAAATCGAAGAACGGCCTATCCAATAAACCCCAAACCCTGGGGCATCAAAATTAAAGAAAATTCTTTTTTTTTTTATATGAGAGGGCGGCAAACGAGCATGCGGGTCACCTGATGGAAAGCAATCACCGCCGCCCATGGACACCCGCAACACCAAAAGGGTCACAGATGCGTTGCCGGCCTTTGAGGAAGGTGTAGGCTCGTTTCTTGAAGGTTCCAATGTCGTACTCGTTCGGGAATACCGCTGCCGGAAGTCCGTTCCACAGGGTGGTTGTAGGACGTGGTAAGAAGTTTCATCCCTCACTTTACTTGTAACGTACCTTAAAAATATTTATTTTCTAGATTTTATTTTACCAATTTGTCGGCGTGATTAATGTGTATATCCGTGTCAAATGACAGCTTTCTAGTACTAAGCGCTTCTAAACTAAGCCTCGGACAGACATACCTCTACCTCTCCTACCTCTACCTCAACGCTCCACAGAATACAGCGTCGTGGTTGCTCCAACCCGACACATGCTGAGTGGAGACCTTTTTGGATTTAGGTATTGTAAACTTACGTATACATCTTTATAACAGAAATCCAAATAAATACTTTCTTTCTTACATACAGGCACGGCGGAACCCCAACAGAAACGAAGTTGTGAATAAATATTTCCATTTTAATATAAATATTTAATCACATAATATAGCACCGTCTGTATTTATCGCAATAAAATATCACCGCTAAATTTCCACAAATCATCCGGTGGACAAAACCGAGGGGGGTGGGGGGGTGGGGGAATTTAATATCATCTTATCGGAACCCTCTTAATAGCTACCTATCGGTTATTTTCGACGAGAAATGAGTATCACCCCTTAGCAAGCGTAAAACCCGGTTTACATTAGCGTTAATTTTCGTGTTTATACCCGACTAGGACAAAGGAAGGAGGGTAATGTTTTTCTAGTGTATGTTGTATGTATGTAGATTTCAATGTTACCTTCTGTAGCCCAAACAGCTTGACCGATTTCGATGTGCATGGTGTCGGTAGATTCGTGTTGATCCTGCAGTGTCATAGGTTAACATGACATGGCGCCCGCGAAATACAAAATATGCTGTCGGGTTTAAAAAAAATATATATATATATATAATAAAAAAAATGTATTTGTGGCAAAGGGATTGGGCGTCAGCATTTGCTGTCAATATGTCGCATGACAATTGACAGCGCTGGTTTTCAGCGCCGGGTTGCGTTACTTAGGTTTCACAGTCAGGCGCGTTCCCACATACACTTATATGTGTGAGGAAAAAAAACAGAAAAAAAAGAAAAAAACTGCTGTTACCTACTAAATCCTTGATCTATACTATTATTATGTATATACATATATATATCCTTGACATACACACAGCGCCATCTAGTTCCACTTTAAGCAACTATAGGCTTGTGTTGTGGATACCAGATGGTTGATATTTATTTATTTGGAACATCAACATCATATAATATTACACATATACAGGGCGTCCCAAAGTTATGGGACATGAAGGGGAAGTACCTTAAATATCGTAGATAGTGAATTTTGCTCAAAGAAGACTTTATGTTATTTTTAAAAGTTAGTAATTCTGCATTCATAGATTTTCTAAAAATTATTTGCTTCGGCTGGGAATCGAACCGACTCAAATGTGAAAAAAAAAACACCCTACTTTTATGATGCCAATCGAAAGAATAGCTAAAAAATAATAACTCTGCCTAAGTAACATAGTATTTTAAAAGAAAGGAACAACGTGAAATTAATCATTTTAATCAAATAAAAAACATACATGAAACTGCCGTAGTCAATTAAGTAGGTATTTTTTTGTAAATTAATTAATTAAATGCTCAAAATGTGATCCCTCTTGTCTTACGCAAATCGCCAATCTTTTAATGAGCCCGCTGCCTGTTGATTTTCTAATCATTTTATGGTGAACACTCGATGTGATATGGCACAATTCTGTTTGCAACTCGCCTACGTTCTCGTATCGCTTTTTGTATAGCATATCTTTCACGTATCCCCAAAAGAAGAAATCTAATGGTGTGAGGTCCGGGGATCTGGCCGGCCATCTAATCGGTCCATTTGTACCAATCCATGTAGGAAAACATTCATTTAGAAAATCTGCTGCTCTCCGACTATTATGAGCCGGAGCTCCATCTTGTTGGAAAATTAAGTTTTCTTGCTCCGCCGCGGAATGGTTTCTTATCTTCTTGAAATTTGACTCAATCATTTTATGTTGTTCCTTTCTTTTAAAATACTATGTTACTTAGGCAGAGTTATTATTTTTTAGCTATTCTTTCGATTGGCATCATAAAAGTAGGGTGTTTTTTTTTCACATTTAAGTCGGTTCGATTCCCAGCCGAAGCAAGTAATTTTTAGAAAATCTATGAATGCAGAATTACTAACTTTTAAAAATAACATAAAGTCTTCTTTGAGCAAAATTCACTATCTACAATATTTAAGGTACTTCCCCTTCATGTCCCATAACTTTGGGACGCCCTGTATATATATATATATATATATATATATATATATATATATATATATATATATATATTAGTCTACATATTTTAGAAATTCAATTCCTGATATTATATGACAATTAAAGATGTACACGTCATTCACCAATTTGTACAAAAGCATCTTAGGTGGTAAGTTGGAGCTAACCTAAAAGATATTGTGCCCATGTACGTTAGTACTATTAGTTTTTCTGTGATGGGGGTAATGTTGCAACGTTTAAGTACTAAGTAATATACTACATAAATACATTTTTTTTGTAAATAAATACTTATTATAAATGAAAACATCCATAACTCGGGTACACATGTCCGTATTCATCATACAAACATAATGCCCCTAGCGGGATTCGAACCCGCAACCTTTTGGTATAGTGGTCAGAGTTTCTAACCACTACACTAAACAGGTCATCAGGTCGAATAAAACCAATCCGTCTCTTCCCGTGGGTGTCGTAAAATGCGACTAAGGGACTTTCCACTATAGAACATCTATAGATTTGCACGTTTTAACGGCGATGGGCTCACCCCCTGTCACGTGTGCATTTCTGTAAATATTTTTTTCTATTTTGTATTTATTTATTTATCTTACTTAAATGTTACAAAAATATATTTACAGGTGTCACAAAAACCTATACAGATTTATCCGAACACCGTACCAATGTCATCATCGTACACTAATGCATGACATATTGATTTATATTATCTGGCTTAATATTTCGTAAGATGAACCATGGATGTTGTTTGAATCAATAAACTCTTATCTTTAGAACACTTAACACTAATGTACGTCCAACGATATTTATTTATATTATTTTATTTATTTATTTATATTCTATTTGAGTGCCGATACCACACAGCACTATAAGACCGCCTTTTTTTTCATACACTTACACCAATCATCTAGTCACCAAACTAAGCAAAGCTTGAGTTATGGAAACTAGATAACGGATAAACTTACATAAATAATATAAACATCCATGAGTGGTGAATAAATGTTTGTATTCATCACACAAACATTTACCCCTCGCGGGATTCGAACCCGCAACCGTTAGTTTCGCTGACAGGGTCACTATCCACTACACCAATTGTATGTAAGGTTTGTTTAATGAATGTGATCCGTATTTTGTTGTACGATAAAATATACTTGATTAATTGAGTAGCAGATTTTTTTCAAGGAGCCGTGTTTTTGAAACTGACGATCTTTAGCATAAGTCCTGTTTTTTTTTATATTACGTAACTAGCTTACCGCCTGCGGCTTCGCCTGCGTGAAACAGCTTTATCGCAATATGTTTAACTTATTTATCCCGCGGGAACTACTCACTGTATCGGGATAAAATATCCAGAGTATTTTCTACCTCTACATATACCAAATTTTTTCCAAATCCGTTCAGCCGTTTCGCCGTGATCGTGCAACAAACAAACAAACAAAAATTCAAACTTTCGCATTTATAATATTTGTTAGATTAATTTTTTTATTTTTTTTTATTAAAAACTGGTTTCGCGTTTGACTACAATCTCACCTGATGGAAAGTGACGATGTAGCAGAAGATGTATCACGCGCACCCAGTAAATGCCTATTCACTCTAGACTTGAAGAATCTAGACTTTAATACAAGGTGAACTTAACGCATCGATGATAAAATTGAAAATGTAGAAAAGAAATCGGTCCACCCGTTTAAGAATTACTGTGCCACAGACAGATACACTTATGTAGCGATCAAACTATACCCTCTCTTTTTACGTCGATTGTTAAAAAGAGAGATCTAATCGACCCTTAAATTACGGAACCCTAAAAGCTTATTTCAAATAAATTTTAATTACTAATTAACAACATTCAAAACGTAATCTTGCAAATATTAGTCGGTTTCGTTAGCGCTGACAGCAGACATTCTCCTTGAGAGTATCGATTCCCACGGGACTAGAGCCCGCGAATCCCTTAATTCCTTCGTTTAGCATTAATCCCGTCATAAAGATCCCCATAAAACCCCTCCCCGGGATTTTTGTCCCGGAATTGGGGCCGTTGCCACTTGCTTAAATTAAAGTTATACTTAATCGATGGGGCGCATCGGATTCTAGTTAGAGAAGAGGAGTATTGTGTAATGAAAAGGCTAATACAATCCATCAAATAACTTTATTGTGATACAAAGGTGCAAGTGTATACAACTTGTAATCAAGAGGGTGCATCAAGTTTGGTTTAGTTTTATTCATTCTTAACAATTGTATGTTGGACATTACAAATTATGTCATGCGCAGAAGTAGGTACCCACCACATAATTTGACACACGAGAAACTTTGTCGAGTCGCTATCTAATTTGAGTTCAATCAATCAATAAATCAAATCAATCAAATAATTTATTTGTGATACACGGGTAAAATACAATAAAGTGATGTTACATAGAAAACTACCCCAACCAGCTGGCAGTGCAGCTGACAATTCCTGACAGCATGTGACGCCTCAAGAGGCGCAGGATCCTGGAACTCGAGAACCTAGAATAGCCTCCAGATTCAGACAGAGGAGATGATTCCAATGGGGATCACACTCTACCCCCCGCGACAGAACGCCCAACACATCTGCTCATAGTCCCCCGACATATTGCATGATAATACGCGCAAAAAAAAAAAACAGAAAACTGACAGAGCGCTGTGATCCGCACATTGGCATACAAAACAATTTTTCTACATACCATTATACTAATTACTTAACTACACCAAAGATGGAAAAGTTGTATTAAATCATTAATAATGTTATCATGTCATATTATAATTAGGTGGGTATGTTATATGGCAACAAAAATATAAAACCTTTACATAGCAGCGATAGTCAAATTTGAACTTAAATTTAATTGACCGTAATCTAGCCAGAAACAATTTATACGAATTTGTCATTCAAAAATTCTTTGATAGTATAATACGTTTTATCGATTAAAAATTTATATAATACGTTCTTAAATGTGTTTAAATCGCCCGAATCTCTAATAGATTTAGGTAATCTTGTTTTATATAATTGGAGCCATCGCAAAAATGCTATTTCTAAAAAGTGGCGCTTGGTGTGCATTACCTCGCGCGACATCAACGAATATCGCGCCTGTCATGAAGCAGATCGTTTTATTATTGTACCAAACTGTGCAACACTGTGTACCTGTATATTTAAAAACAGTGTCGGAAAAATATAGTGCATAAAAAACAGTGTATTGAAATAAAGACATGGCTTAATGGTCTAGTAACCAAGCCAAAAAAAAAAAAAAAAAAATGAAATAAATATACCGGTAGTTTTTTTTTTAACGTAAGGAACAAAATAGGGCGTATTAGGTAAGCGAAATAGAAGGTATTGCCATAGGTAGTTTAATTTTTTTTTTCAAAACCATCATGGAATAAAGCGTTGATATTGTCATTTAACGGTCGCGTTTATAGCCTATTCTACGTAATTACATCATTATTCATATATTTACGAAAACTTAATGTCCGTAAGAAAGAATCTGCATTTGTTTAGGAAAAATTGTGAAATACACAATGTTAATACAAGATATAAAAATAAACTTGCTGTCCATAGCAGTCGCTTACACAAAGTCACTAAGTCATTCAAGGGACAATGTATACGCTTTTACAATAAGGTTCCGGTAGACATTCAAAATTTGCCTTTAAATAAATTTAAAACAACCATAAAACGGAAACTATGTGCCAAAGGCTATTATAAAATTTCTTGAACACGAACCGCTGTAACGGACATGAACCGCTCGTCATTATCCAGTATATTTTATTCTTATTTTTCACTGTCGAATCATTAATTTTACAGTTAGGTATTCCAAATTGTATTTGTATTGACTTAATTAAAAAGAGCAACCCCGGAGTTTCTTGCTCGTTCTTCTCTGGGCAGACTGCCTAGTGAATGAGCGATAACTGTATGTCATGACGATTTCAAATGTTATTCTTATAACTAACGAAGTAAAAACCAGTTTTGTTTTTTTTTTTTTGATTAAATTAAATAAAGTAAACTTGGAGAAAATATGGGTTGCAAATAAGTTTCGGGTGATAGGAAACAAATCACGCCAGTCGCATATCAATCTCCGGCCGCAGCGGGCGTTTTTGAAAAAATAAAAATTAAACTACCCATGCCAACACTTTCTATTTCACTTGCCTAATAATAATAAGCCCAATTTTTTTTTCCTTATGGTAAAAAAACTCATCCGGTATACATTTTATTCACTTAATTATAAATTCGCGCATATTCGCGACAGTCCTTCCATGCTTTCCGTATTTAGGAAGTGGTTAAATGAGCTCTATCTTTCTCAATCATTGGTATAAGTTTGACTAGATATTAAAGCTAGTACATAAATTTCATCCGAATCCGTTTCAGCCGATTCGCCGTAATTGAGCACCAAACAAAAAACATCCGAACTGTCCTGTCCTGTAAAATGGAATGTCATCTGGGATGTCGTCTATATTAAAGGTCTTAGCATACGTGACGGGTAATTTCTCGGACGGAACGGAGACGGGACAGGTATAGTTCCTAACGTGAAAGTGGTTTTAAAACATACGTACAGGACGGTGTTCAACGATAGTCGTGCTAGTGCTGCAACCATATTTCAGCACAAAATGTTCGATTTTACTTTTGAAGAACTAGCAATAGTTGCCGTAGTATTAGATGAAGAAGATGCCATAACGATGTTTTTTCTATTGCCGTCCCGTTCCGCCCGTGTTTCTCGCCACGTGTATTTTATTGCTATGTTTTTAAATGCAACGATGTCAAAAAATCGTCCCGTTCCGTCCGGCACGAGAATAAACACGTCACGTATGCTAAGACCTTTAACTGGCGCAAGCGAGCCGAACGAGTGCGAGCGAAGCGAGCACGGGAGTTTTTGGCACCCCGACATGGATAGGTTAGGTTCGCTCTGCTCGCCCGGCTCGCTTCCGCCATACCCTTGGTGTTAGGTTGACATTATTATATATTAGTTTGTTCCTGTTAAACCTAAATTTTCAACAGGTACAGCACTAGCAATTATAGTATAAATGGTGTGGAAAAATTAGTAGTGTGACTAACAAGAAAAAGAATCCTGTTTGTAACACTGGGGTGATAACTTGGTGTGACTATGAGTCGGTAAGGGATTTGTATAGGTAATTTAACTCTGTGTAGTAAAAAATTGCAGTCGTTTTTTGTAAAATTTCTCCTTTTCGATAGGTAAAGGGTACTGAACCTATACAGCCAAGTCCGGTAATTTATATGTATTTAATTATTTGTTTATAATATTTTAAGTAGCTTATTATTAAATGTATTTGTATCATAACTATCTGATTATTATTAGTTACTGTGACTGGTTATTTACAATTACAATGATTAGTTACAATTTAAAAAATATGAGACAGTGATGCCTTAATTTGGCGGCACATATTTCAGGAAGATTGTTGACTTCGAAAAGAGACACACTGACCTTCTTTGTACACTGTACTATTTTCACAATTTTTCTACTTTGTCTTCAAAGGACTTCCAGTGTTTCATTTTCTTAAAAACATGCAACTCCCAGCTCGTCTAATAATCGTCCAAAAAGCTTTGCACTTTATACGCTCACCTCCCTTGCTGTCTTGAAAGGCGTAAAAAGGCATACAACGCTGCAACTCCGCCTACTAACCTAATTACAGGGCCGGAGCTAGTAACGTAGGCTTAACAGGCGGGGCGCTATAAAGTTTGAGTTTAGTTAGTTATAAATAGTAGTAAACCAAACATTAATATGTTTATGTTAACATCAATGCGCACACCATGTAGCCTATGGTAACTACTTTTAGGATTCCGTAGTCTAAGAGATGTTTTTACGCCTAACAATGATTTAGGAACAAACATTAACGATAAAGAGGTACAGGACTTCCTTAAAAGTGACTTACAGCTTATTCCCCCACTTCGAAGTTGCACCCCTGCACAAGTTCGGCGTTTGTTGCTTGGTCTGGAACTGAAAAAAGCTCCAGGGTTCGATTTAATAACTGCTGAAGTATTGCGAAACTTACCAAATTAATTGTGTTATATTGTTATCATCAGAAATTATTGTAAATAATTTTGCGAAATAAAGAGTATTTGTATTATATAAAATTTATTTATGTATTGTCAAATAAAAGTAAGTGTCAAATTCTGGGAATAATATTAATTGAATGGATATAATAGCGTAGGCAATTACATTAAATTTAATGATAATCTATAAATATATATCCTTGGACATGCACACAGCGCCATCTAGTTCCATACTAAACAACAGCTGTATTGTGGATACCAAATAGTTGATATACCACACAAATATATTTTTTTTATTAATACATAGGTAGTTATTATAAAATTAAATGTATAAAACAAAGAAGTTGATATCCCCGTCTGTCTGTTTGTTCGCATAGTTATTCTAAACTACGCAATGGATTTTGATACGGCTTTTAATATCATTCAAAGAAAATCATCTAAAAGGTTTAATGTATGCAAGTGATAGAGTTATTTCATTTCGAGATTCAAGCGAACGAAGGAATAAAATAATAATAATTATCGTCATTTGCATTAAATTACAACAGTAAATGTGAATATAAATTTAATATAAACTGCTATTAAAGAAATATGGTTCTAATAACATTCCAATAAGTACCATTTCAATTGTTGCCCCCGGTGTTTTTGGGGCGCACAAAAGTACAGTCCTGTACAATCACAAGCGATACTTCGCTCCGTATAACTTAGTACTATTACCTATTCTGTGGTATAACGATGTCGGGGACCGATTAACAGCGTTTAGCGATTAACCTTTAAAGATTAAACCTCCAATTTGTCGATAAATATAAATTGAATTCTATCTATCTAAAGTCTATTAAAAAATGTTCTGGAAAGGGTTTCCTATGTTATTTAGATTGCTAATACTTCGATTAATCAATTTATCGGTGACGAGTAAACAAAGACAAATCGAATATCGAAAGTTTAATATTCAATTAAAAGTAATATATATTAGGTCCTTACCTATGAAATTGGCGTTTTGTATGAAGAATTTCATTTAGACTGTCTCCTCCATACAAAGATTTTTGAATTTTTTTTGGGAACGGCAATTCCAAATTTAGCTAAACTTTGTGTGTATTATCGGATAACATTAGGTTAAATATAGGCAGTGTTAATTTTTAAATGTAACCGCTTTATAAAAGTTTCTGCGAATCTAAGAAATAATATGGGCAGCTCATGAATAGGGCTGTGTTCAACTTTTTTTTATTATGTGATTTAGCTCAGTCATTATAAAATATTTCATGTGAAACCTTGAAAATATATTCTATTTTCCAAATAAAAAACAAATTTGGAAATAGCTATAGAATCGTAGGAGTTGGTACTTACATATGATAAACGAAGAAAAAAATCTCCAATTTCATAGGTAAAGACTTAATAAGCATTAGGCATTAAGCTCAAGTCGATAATTAGTCCAGTAAACATATGCAATTTTTGTGATGTAACTTCCTGTAATCTTAAAGTTCCTGATTTTTGTAGAAGGGTAGAGTACATATAAGTACATACATACATAATGTCACGCCTGTTTCCCGTAGGGGTAGGCAGAGGCTACAGACTTCCACTTGCTACGATCCTGACACACCTCTTCTGCTTCCTTCTGGTTTAGGGTACTCTTGACTTGGCCTTTCTTTAAGACGTCCCCGATTTGATCATGCTACGTTCGCCGTGGTCTTCCCCTACCAACACTACCATCCACATTCGCTTTGTATATCTCTTTCGTAAGTCTTCTTTCATTCATCCTCTCCACATGTCCAAACCATCTCAGCATACCTTTTTCAATCTTTGTCACTACATCTTCATTCACACTGCTTAACTCCCTAATTACACTATTTCTGATTCTATCTTTCAGAGTCACCCCATTCATACTTCTCAATGATCTCATTTCCACTGCATTTAATCTACCTTCATTCTTCTTTTGCCATACCCAGCATTCACTCCCGTAAGGCAGTGTTGGAACCAGCACCCCGCCATGAACAGCCAGACGAGCTTCTGGCTCCTCATAAAGGCATGCAGTGCTCCATTTACCTGATTTCCGGCATTCACTCTTCTTTCGATGTCCTTCTCACACATATAAGTAATACAATAAAAATGTTTTCCAACGATTCTGTAGCTTGCTTTAGGTGTAGTATAGTTATTTTGTTGTAAAAACTACAATATTATATTAAAGTTACCACTGTGAACTTCTTTGCGTTGTAAAAGATGCTAAGATTTCCTAAAACAATTTTCTAAAAATTAATCAATGCAATTTATATTTCCTAAACATGTTTATTGGGTCGTAATATTTGTCCTTGGTGATTTTTCATAAATATAAAGAAGTTATTGAACGATTTTTTTTGGGAAATAGTTACAGGAGTTCTAATTATATTCTTCGACGCAATGAAATTCACAGTGGTAATTTTAAGGTAATAGTCAATGTATTATTACTAAATAGATATACTATATCTAAAGTCAGGTTACCAATCGCGAATGTGATTTTTTTTTAATTGTTCGAAAACGTTTCCCATATTCTTGTTTTCTATATGAAATGAAATGAAAATGCATTTTACAGAAGTTCGAATGTACGATATTCAAATGTTATTTTTTTTTTTTATTATTTTCTTTAGTATTTTTTTAAATTATACAAAATAAATATATTTCAAAACAACACGTAGGTAAGCTTCGTCCATCGCGAAGGCGGTGTCGCTCCCACTCAAACACTACCCACCTGTGTGAAACAAAGACGTACGTGATGCTGTAATACATAGAATGAAATTCAAATATTTTATGTTAAAAAATTGTGTTCATATAGTGCCCCAAGGAAGAAATTAGTGCCACTGTAGTTACTCTTATTACTGACATATTTATTGCATTACACATGTCATACATACTTAGGTAAGTACTAACATATAACATACCTTGTCAGGCATGGCAATATGGAGGAAATGGATATCTATGTTATTAATGTCGTTTTAATAATAATAATAAATTAATAATAAATATTTCGGACACTTACACAAATCATCTAGTCCCAAACTAAGCAAAGCTTGTGCTATGGATACTAGATAACGGATAAACATACATAAATATTTATATAAACATCCAAGACTCGGGAATAAATGTTCGTATTCATCACACAAACATTTACCCCTCGCGGGATTCGAACCCGCAACAGTTGGTTTCGCTGATAGGGTCACTATCCACTATACCAATCGGTCGTCAAATAATTAATTACCAATAGTTATAATTTTTATCAAGCTACATTATGTGTTGCATTCAATATTTTTAGTGAGGCTTCTGGCGTACTGAAGTTTTTAGTTTTCATACGTAGATATTGTTTCCCTGTGATTACAATTTGTATCCCAAAAAACTGGGCCTTAGTGCCACCAAAATATTCACCTTATTTAAGAAAGAAAATTGTGCCACTGTAGTTAAGAGTTATTAAATTTTATTACTGAGGATTCTGGCATCACCATTTCTCATATTCAGATCTATTATACATATATATATATATTGTTACTGCATAATTGTTTTTTTTAAATTAATTAATTTATTTATTTGATTTTTTTATTTTCAAAAAATAATTAAAAGTAACAGTCTAATTACTAAAGTGCTTAAAAATTCTAATGGTTGGACTCTGATCCTCAAACTAGGTGAAACCTGTATCTTGAGGATCAGTTCCTTCCTTATGCACATAGGTAGTAGTAGTACTACTACTGTAATACTCTTATAATAAACAGACTGTGTCGGTTTTATCGAGTCACAATGGCTTTGATGGATAAAGACGGATAACAATACAATTAACATTTGAATTACATATATGCTTAGATTTTGTTTCGCAAGAAACTATGTCTAAATAGTGCCTCCAAAATATATAAGTCCCATAAATAGCACTTTAAAAATAATGAAGTTAGTGTCTCTATCATAAGGCGCTGCGTAGAAGACCGACTCTTTGTCCACATTGATTTTTTTATCCTTCGTTATTACGTAGGAACGTTCTATCCTCGCGTACAAAATTGATCGGTCCCGATTTTTGGTTCGAATCAAAAAACGTCCGTTGGCTGCGAGGCGCCTTACTACAAAGACACTTTTTTTATGCACAACGGGTTAGCCATAACCTTAATCACACCTGATGTTAAGTGAAGATGAGGTCGAAGGTGGAAGCGAACTTACCCAGAAACCCCATCTTAATTGGTGGACTGGCTATCTTATCTTTGACAACCGGAACACAACAATACTATTATCATTGCTATTTGGTGGCAGATTTAGATAAGATGGTTGTAACTAGCCAGGCGGATATTTAAAATGCCCTACCACCAACCAAACCGAGTACTTAAACATGTACCCCGCTGGGGATCGAACCCGCGACCTCCGAATCGTAAACCCAATGTTGTTTAAATTGAGCCACGGAGGCACTTAAATAAGTTTATTGTTTTTGAAATACTATTTATGTGACAAATTTCTTAGGTACTATTTAAGCACTTTCTTTGGCATACATATTGTAAGCATATGTAAAACAGTATCTCAATGTAGAAAAGCTTCATCTAACTACTAAAAATGTTGAATAACTCTTGAACCATTGCGGCACTAATTTCTTTCTTGGACACTATTTGTGCACTATTTTTTTGACATTATCAAAATAATTGAATTCCACTGTGTGTACCCTAGCAACACGAACGTAATGAAAGCCTACATATTCTGAAATTGTTCTAATAAAAGATTGGTAAGATTGATATAACTTTGTGGGTGGACAGGGGCCAACTACGAGCTGCGGTGATTAGTCAAAACTTAGTTAACTCGTTGCTTATAGGTGCTCATTTGATAAGTAATATTAACCGCCTTTGTAGCTGAATTAAACAATGTAAGTTTACTCTCGGTTTAGTTGGTGGTAGAACATTATTGAAGCACAGGGGCCTGTTCTCGCGCATTCGACATTTCACTGTCGATAGAGATACATAGATTTGTCACTTTTGCACACGCATATAAGTGTAATAATAAAAAAAAAAAAAAAAAAAATGTTTATCTTCTCACCACAAATGACGCTTTACAAAGTGATTTTAGGACTAGGTAATACATAGAACTCATTTGTGGGAAGACTGGTGCCTGAAAAGGAAGAACCAGAATTACAGGTCACCAGGCCCCCCAGCTATGGACATAGTGTATTAGAGCAGAGATATGGTGATTGAGGAAGAAATACTTAAGGAAAGATACAAGCGAACAGGAAATCACAAAACATAAGACCTAGTTCTTGGCGTGGAGTTGTAATGTTGTGCACTGTTTTTAACCCCCGACGAAAAACCACGGGTGTTATGTGTTTGTTGGCGTTATATGTGTATGTATGTCCAGTCTCTGTCCGCAAGCAATAAGCGGTCCAGTTGGAATGATGTTACCAATGTTTCCATTTATAGTTGTTATTTAAAGAATAAATTACCCTAGTACTTGCAATATTTCTTCGGTTTCGTCGTAGTTTAAGTTTTGAAGCCAGTCAGTAACTATTTTTTTATAGCGAAAACGATTTAGCGGGTAAAGTGTTAGTTTTTTATGATTTTTTTGTAATAGAGTTAGACATGACAATGTCTATCAATATATGAGACTTACTTTCAGGGTAGTGATTCTCACGCTTTCGAGAATTCAATGTAGATAGACATCAGTAAGTTTGTCAATTTCACACTTATATGCGAGTGCAAAATTGACAATCATGTCAATGTCTATTGAAATTGAAATCGCGTTCGCATGAGAATCACTACCCTGAAAGTATATTGATAGTCTCATATATTGATAGACATTGTGATGTCTATCTCTATTACACTTATATGCGTGTGCAAAAGTGACAAACCATTAATGTCTATCGACATTAAAATCACGAGTGCGGCGAATCAGCCTCCTGGTAGTGCAGTTGCATTCTCTTTTCGTTTTTTTTTTTTAATGGTTAACTGGATACGCATTTGACCACAATCTCACCTGATGGTAAGTGATGATGTGGCCGAAGATGAAGCATGCGATCTCAGTAGATGCCTATTCACCCTGCTCTTGAAGATCCCAAGGTTGTAGGATTCAGGAAAGACTGACGCCGAAAGGGAGTTCCATGCCTTGGCTGTTCGCATTATGAATGAAGAATCGAACCGCTTAGTGCGAATGTTCGGTATGTTAACTACATAACTAGTACAAACTACTACTAACTTTTGAATTAATAGAATATATTACAAATAGTTTTTTTTTCTGTCACAAAAGTACGCATAGCACAACATTAAATACTTTAATCTACGAGATATACTATATACCAGATGAGTTTTTTTACCGTAAGGAAAAAGTTTTTTTTTTAAACCATCATCGAATAAAGCGATAATTGTGTAATTTGACGGTCGCTTTTGTAGCTTATTCCACATAATTACATCATTAAATTAAATAAATAAAGGAGAAAACATGAGTTCCAAACAAATTCTCATGAATCCCGCCAGTCGCAAATCAAACATGGCGGGTGCGATAATGACAAAAAAAATAAACTACCTTTGATAATAACTTCTATTTCACTTAATATGCCCTATTTTTTTCCTTACGGTAAAAAAAAATCATCCGGTATAATTGAATTAATATACAATTAGTATATAATTGAACCGCCAAAAACTTTCCAAACGTTCCACTCTTCATCAGCTCTTAACTTAACCCTATGAAATAAAACAATCATCACAATTAACCAAAATATGGGTAAACATGAGACCATAGCAAGTATGTGTAGAAAGTTGGAAGCATGTCCTATTAAATTAAAAAATATTTTTCCATTTATTTTTTACTTTGGCACCGTCCCATATACAAGGAACTGCGTAAAGAGCTGGAACCGCGGCTGAACAAGCTCAAAGTAACAAGCGCCGTAAATATGCGTCAATCTCTATAAACCACGAGTTCGCGGCGCTTGCAGTGGAGACATTGGGCCCTTAATCTTTTGACACAAAACAATTTTCAAAGGATTTATCCGTTAAACTGGTTCTCGCCTCTGGAGATGTGAGAGCTGGTGCCTACTTTGCTCAGCAGCTGAGCTTATGCATTCAGCGGGGCAATAGCGCTAGCGTACTATGTACTATGCCTCACGGAAGCTAGTTGGACGGCGTATTTTTTCTATAAGATATAGGTATTTTCAATTGTGTTTTATAAATTTGTTGTTTCATGTACTTAACTTGATTTAAATAAATATTTTTTCAAAATCTGTTTATACAAAACCATACATACAAATATGAAATTAATTATTAGTTGATAATGTCAAACTCAAAATGTCCATATGTCAAAAACTTCATTTTTTTTCGTTTCATTCTCTCCTCTAGGAGAAAGGGATCTAGCCCATAACAGCCATGTCTTATTTCTTCAGTTTTTAAGTCAGTCTCAGTCAAAACAAGTAATTCGTCGTATACTTGGCGTATACAGAGTCTAGTCACGGTCAAGTCATTCTTCAGTAAAGTGGCAGAATGCTTTACAAAAGATTTTGGCGGCTTCTTGTGGGAACCCGAAAGCTGAAAATAGTGGCCCGAAAGTAATGGTGTAACACCATTACTAACGTTTGCTGCACAATATTCTGCCATTATTAAGCTTCAAAAGTTAGAATACACAAATTATAAGAATTATAAAGAAAAATGCTACTTCACTCGCCGAGTTCCCGCCAAAAAGCCTCAAAAACTTCAATAATATAAGTTGAAAAATTATTTTTTATAATACTATTTATTGCGAGAGAAATCTCAAAAGTGCCAATTAAACACGAAATGTGCCGCAGGTCAAATTGGCGTAGGTGAAGCGCGTGGGCGGAGGGATGAGAACATAAATTCCTTTCACCAATTGATCTCTACTCATTCATCATGCTCTTTCACAAACAACGCTATGAATGGAAAATATTGTTTTATTTATATACTAGCAGTCCGCCCTCAGCTTCGCCTGCGTGGATTTATCGCGAAAATTTGTTTATCGCGCGAAAACTACTCATTTTATCAGAATAAAAAATATATAATGTTTTAATCCTATATACCAAATTTCATCCAAATCCGTTCATCCGTTTCGCCATGATTGAACAACAAACAAACATCGAAACTTTCGCATTTGTAATATTAGCTGTGATATTAGTTAGATAAAGTCAAAAGTCAAAGTCACAAATGCTTTATTTTGTAGGTACAGTCGAATCTCCCTAAAAGTATTATATGGACCGTATGGACCGAAGCACTCTAGCACCATCTATTAGAAAGTATTCATACAATATCAACACTCAAACCAAATAATATGTCACATATGAATGAGTAAGAAAATTTCGTCAGCTCTGCTGCAGCATCTACTGAGGTTTGAACTTGCACAACTTTGTTTTAATGACTGATGCTACTGTCCACTATACTACGACGTCTATTAACAATGTGGACGAAATTTTGCTACACATCTCAGTAGCGGATGCTTATGGATGGTATCTATACTCCTATATGTGTAAACACTTTGCTCTGTGAGTAGCTAGTGTAGTTGGTTTTGTGGTTGTTGTAATGCGAATAGTTCCTAATAGATGTCGATTCCGCGGCACTTTAGCCCATGTGATACTTTTAGGATGATTGGATTGTACACAGAGTACACTTAAAATAGTCAATTTTACATTTTTTAAGCTACTGCTTGTTCAAAATGCAATTTTCCCCTGAGAAGAACAAGCAAGAAATCCGAGAGGTTACTCTTAAAAAAAAAAGGTTTTAATATGAAAAAATTTGTATTATTATTTTATTTTATAATATTTCATTATTAATTGTGAAATAGCCTACAAAGTAAATAGTATAATCAGCCATCTGGTATCCACAACGCAAGCCTATACTTGCTTAAAGTGGAACTAGATGGCATTGTGTGTATGTCCAAGGATATTTTTTTTATATATGTCCAGCCGGCTTGACCGATTTCAAAGTGCATGGTGTATTTAAATTCCTCTTGATACCTACACTAGTACCATGACAGGCGTGATAAACGTTTACGTCGCGCGAAATAATATTGTCCTGTTCATTCGCTTGGACGAAATATACAACTATCCCACTCTTACTCCCACGTCGCGTGCGACAAACGATGTCATGGTACGGGGGATGGAGTCTCACAAATAGATTCTTGGACGGGTGTTAGTCTGCCAGGATGATTCGGATATGATTTAAATTTATTAAATTAGTAATAATAATTTGAGAACAATTAAATTCACTCGCACATTCACACTTAAGTATTGAAATTTTACCAAATACCTACCTATATGATACCTTCTCGTGTCTAGCTTTTTATGGCTTATCACTTGCAGTTGTTTTTAGATATAGATTTTTGTTTCTGTGTACTTTTAGTTAATGTTTAAATTTATTCATATAGTAATAGTAATTAATTCCTTGATGGCAGCAACTACTCTACTTGGGGGGGCGGGGACTGAAAATCAGCAAACCTTTTCATCACAGTTTGACCTAATTTATTATCAATTAATTACTTGTTAAATTAACTTTGTGGTGAATAAATACCTTTTATTTTATTATTTTATTTCATAAAATACATTTTATGGTAGAAAATCTAACAAAGCCTCCACAAAATAAAACACATGCTGTCGGGTTTTTTAGGTTTTTAAATACTTATTAGTTATATCGTGTGTTTGCGTAGATATTTCTAGACTTTTCATATACATATTAAGTTTTCGAAAATATATATAGCTCACTGTTATATTATTTATTGAGTGGACTCTCCTTTTAACCCGTTCAATGGTAGTGCGCTCAGATATGGAGGTAGGAAATAGTTTGTTACGATAGTAGGGCATTGAAAAGGCGGGCTATGTAACACGTATTGTCGTTTACGTATCGACAGACGTACTGGTGTATTGTGTCCAATCTGATGACCTGCTTTTCGACACAATGTTACTGAAGACGAACAGTGTTTAGTGACATATTTGTTTTATCTACGGAATAGAAACATTGTTCCCCTTCATTTATGCTGTGCTTTAAAAGATTTAGATAAAACTTTTTAATGGCATTAAATTGCGTTAATAACTTAGTGAATTGATAATAAGTAATAATTTTCAAATGTCAAAATATTTAATTCAATGTAGGATACAAAATATCACTTACTTAAAGTTAATATGTTATTTAAAAACTACGCAGCTTCACAAGGTGGTATGGTTAGGGAGAAGCAGCAAGAAACTCAGTGACAACGCATCATTTAAATTGGTTTACATCTTTACAATTTTATTATAATTTATATTACAAGATTTCTCTGCAGATAGCCAAATTCAGAAATTTTATCCTTCACTTTTTGTACCTTATGCAATTCCTTACTCACTTATAATTTAAAATAAAATACTATACATAAACACACACACATACATAAATACACACACGCACGCACACAAACACATATCTGACCAATTAACCTCTCATATTATATTTACAACTCACATAAGCAACTAATCCAGGTTTTCAATTTCAATTACGCATTAAGTAAAAATCTTATGTAAAATGTACAAGAATGAAAAGCAGAGTATCCCAAGAGTAGAGCACAAGTTTTAAGAAGCTTAACAGGATACTCTCACAATTGTGTACAAGATTGTTATGCTTGAATGAAAATAAATATTTTGAATTTTGATTTTTTTTGAATTTTGAAAGATACAAAACAAAAGCAATTAACATAAGCGTAGTTAACGACCAGGACGACGACCGTTCATCCGTTTCGCCGTGATTGAACAAACAAACATCCAAACTTTCGCATTTATAATATTAGTTAGATTAAACCTGAAGATACATTCTTAGCCATGTTTGATGGAAATCGGTTAAGCTGTTTCGACGATAAGCTTTTTCTAGTCTAGAAGTCGATATAATCATTGGTTCCTTCAATGTTGCCGGGACTTTTCTAACAATCAATCAAATTTTCAGGTCTCAAGTTCGGTTCAATTAATCAACACTTTTACTTGAGACCGGTCACAAGACTGTTCTCAATCTTGTGAATGGTTTATTAAGACGGGCCTTAGATTGATTCATTTATTTACCACCACAAAACATAAGTACTATAGTATTATACAATGAGAAAATTATTTTATATAATACTGTTTTGTGGGAGTCTGATGCTTGTACTAGGTAATAACCTGGGTTACAAGTCATCAGGCTCCACTATCGGAGCGTGGATAATCTTATACTATGTTGATACAATGTTTTTTCCATTGCACTGCTAGATTAGTATATTTTAGTTATTTCCAAAATCTTACGGTATCTTGCTGTGGGGAAATGCCGCGGATAAAAATACAATCTTTGTTTTACAAAGAACGAGCCGTTCGCGCAATTTATCAATTGAGACCTGCAGTGTCGTTTTGATACAGATTGAAAGAGTATAATATTCTAACCTTTTCGTCACAGTACATTTTTGAAAATCTAATATATGTCAATAAAAATATAGCATCATTTGGGAAAAATAGATACAAGAAAGAAAGATAAACTTACAGGTCACATAAGTCGCCTCCGCAAAGTCAATAATTCATTCATTATGTATAAGCTTTATCAATAAGGTTCCTGTTGATATACAAAATCTTGCTTTCAATAAATTTAAAGATACTATAAAACAGAAACTTATAATATGCTTTATATTATAAAATATCAGATTATTTAGATGATAAACATTCAAGGACATAAACAGCCCGTTCGCATAACCAGGCTATTTCACAATTAATAATGAAATATTATAATATAAAATAATGATTAATAATTTTGTAATACAAAAACCTTTTTTTTAAAGAGCAACCTCTCGAGTTTCTTGCTTGTTCTTCTCAGGGGAAAATTGCCTTTTGAACAAGCAGTAGCTTAAAAAATGTAAAATCTGACTATTTGAAGTACCTATGTACCTACAAGATAAAGCATTTTTTGAGTGTGATTTCATTTTTCATATTTTTGTGTTGTGCTATGTAGTACATACAACCCGATCAATTAACTGTAATGTATAAGTGTCGCTAAATGGATCAAATAAAGTTATCTTATTTTTTTCTCTCGAAATAAGATGCCGCTGATCTCAGCTCTTCTTTCATACCTTAATAAGAAAAGATAATGTACATCAGTAATTGGAGTACATTTTAAACCACTTAACATTTAGATACGCCGTTAACGTGGGTTACCTGGCAAATAATATTCTAATTAACCTGCCACCGCCCACGTATCTGAAAGGTCCCTAAATGCGCAAGTTCACCAATAATATACAGTACCAAAATATACACAGAATTTATTATGAATTTTCATAAATTACGTGAAAAATTATTGAACAAACCAATCTGCTGAAAGCAAAGGTCACCCAGCACATAGATTCCTAATAACAAATCAAATCAAGAAAGATTTATTTCATAGGATAAAATTATCACCTGCTAACGTCAAGCATGGCTAAGGCTTCCCTCATTTAGGCTTTAATATACAGGGTGTAATTTAATTCGTCTGATTCCTATTTACCGGTGACCCCACTCCTGATTACAAACAATTTTCCACTGGGGAAACATTACCGAATTCAGCCGCAAATTGTTGGACTTTCATACTAAATATGGTTTCGGAATGGTTTACTTTGTATGGGTAACCGAACATTTTTTGAGCGAATTCGTCTATAGTTCCTCGGGGAAAGTTGTTCGTAATCAAGAGTGACGTCACCAGTCAACTAGAATTACACGAATTCTTATTCACCCTGTATAAAAAAACCACACTCTCATCGAATCGACGAATGACGACCGGTTGGTGTAGTGGATAGTGACCCTGTCAGCGAAACCAACGGTTGCGGGTTCGAATCCCGCGAGGGGTAAATGTTTGTGTGATGAATACGAACATTTATTCCCGAGTCATGGATGTTTATATAAATATTTATGTATGTTTATCCGTTATCTAGTATCCATAGCACAAGCTTTGCTTAGTTTGGGACTAGATAATTGGTGTCTATTTAAAAAAACAAAAAAAAAAACACGCATTCAGTTCAAAGATTCTTTACTTCTCATAAAGACAGCAGTCACTTACATGAAAAAGGATACTTAAATTATAGTAGGGTAACTAAATTAAATCGTTCACACACGCACTACACAAAATCACTATTTTATTTTATTTTTATTTTATTTTATTTATGTTTTGCACTATCTATACAAAGCGGAATATCCAAAATTAGTGAGTAAATATTTCACATTAATATCTATATTACATTGCAATTCGTAACCCCAAAACTTTTTTTTTAAATGCCTATAAAAACAACACATCCTATTATAATCCCATAGGATGTGTAGATTTTATAATGAGTTGTCCTCAACTGGTGATTCCCCTATAGACATATTCGACTTTAGAACCATTGCATTTAAAAGGCTAGTAAAAGATGTCCTCAACTGAGTTCTATCCCAATTTTACTTTGATGCTTAGCTACAAGATCCGTCAAAGCTAAAAGTGTTTTATTCTGTCGGTTTCTTAA
Organism: Oegoconia quadripuncta; assembly: GCA_949316235.1. Taxonomy (NCBI): domain Eukaryota; kingdom Metazoa; phylum Arthropoda; class Insecta; order Lepidoptera; family Autostichidae; genus Oegoconia; species Oegoconia quadripuncta. The sequence goes on along the minus strand of OX438752.1, from coordinate 1,762,878 downwards.
AAAAAATTTAAAAAAAATACAATAATTAAGCTTGTTCTTGTTCAACCATGTTGTGTATACATGCTTGGGATTCCAATCTAGTTCGAATCTAAGTTAACTTTAAGTTCTTCTCATGTACGATTGTAATCTGTTTTGTGTACTAAGAAATAAAATAAAATTCACCAATACGTGTCGAGATAATTTTTCTTTGTATTGGTTGTATTAAGTTATTTACTACGATAAATAAATAAATTGCACATACACACAGCGCCAGCTAGTCCACACTAAGCAACTAGACTTGTATATGGATACCACATGGTTGATAAACTACACAAATACACTTTTATTTTGTAAATAAATACACATATCACTGACGACCGGTTGGTGCAGTGGATAGTGATCCTGTCATCGAAACCAACGGTTGCGGGTTCGAATCCCGCGACGGGTAAATGTTTGTGTGAGGAATACGAACATTTATTCCCGAGTCATGGATGTATATAATAAATATTTATGTATGTGTATCCGTTATCTAGTATTCATAGTACAAGCTTTGCTTAGTTTGGAACTAGATGATTGGTGTAAGTGTCCGAAATATTTATCTAACTAATATTATAAATGCGAAAGTATGGATGTTTGTTTGTTTATATGTTTGTTGCTCAATCACGGCTAAACAGATTTGGATGAAATTTGGTATATATACGTATGAATATATAGCATACCCTAAATTAAGATGTAGGATACATTTCCAAAGTAGGAAAGTGAGTCCCGCGGGATAAACAAATTTCCGCGGTAAAATTATTCCACGCAGGCGAAGACGCGGGCGGAAAGCTAGTTATTATTACATAAATGAAACCATCCATAACTCGGGAACATACGTCTGTATACGTCTTACAAACATGCGCTAGCGGGATTCGAAACCGCAACCTTTTATAGCAGTCAGAGTTAACCACTACACCAAACAGGTCGTCATCAAAGATACATCCGAACAAATACTGGACACACACCTAACCACATAACACCTGTTGTTTTTCATCGAGGGTTAATAAAAGGAACACAGTCTTTGACATAAGCCTACTCCATGGCGATAGTTATAAAATAATAATGTTAGCTAATATCTTTATTGTACACAAAATTGTTACAGAAATATACATTGTATATAAAATGTACAAAGGCGAGCTTAACTCCGATAGAGTTTTCTACCAGCAAACCTTAGAGATACATAGTGTCTACTAGATTGGGCAGAAAATAGTGTACACAACAATTAAAAATTATTTCTTTTCCTTTTTTCTGTTGGTATTTTGTGGTATTATATCGAGGTCCACGACGACGAAGTCGCGGGCCGTAAGCTTGTAGTCAACAATATTTTGCTAAGTTTTGTTTTATCAGTAAAAATGAAATGCTTTATCAATGTTTCAACATTCAACATTCCTTTGACACCCTGTATCCCACTCGATCACCAATCCCTATCGCCGAAAAAGTGCATCACCGTCACTAATTTGAAGATCTTACGGCATCAAGAGATTACGGGCTCGCTGCAGTGCGGGGTCCCGGGCGGGGGACGGGCGGGGGGCGCCCGGGGGGCGGGGGCTGCGCGGGGAGGGACCGACCGGGTCATGGCGCGCCTGCCCCAGTGCCACCGCGGCGCTTCTGCCGCGCGCATCGCGCACCCCACCTAACCTCACAAAACTTACCCCAATTCATTACACACTATTATTTTTTCTATCATTTACCCCCTTTTATACCCTAAGCTTATCTATTTACACCAACAATGTTTCAAGTGTGAAGTGTGTGAAAAATGATAGTCGAGATACAGGAGGTAAATAAATCACAGGCCATAACTTGAGTGGATAACTTTTCGCGTCGATGCCGTAGTCTGTAGATCGTCATGAATTGGGCCCCCGTTCGCGGGTGCCTCTAACGGCCCGTAATGGATTTTTTACGGCCCCAGCCGTATCGGTAGCGAGTGCACCGGACGCATAAACGAGGCAAATGTGATACTAAATGTGGCTAGTGCTCGATAAAGAATACTGTTATCGAAGGAGATAGTGAAACACTTGAAGGTTTTTTAACGTGTAGATTAAAGATCGTTCAGGGCGATGTCAGTGGGTCAACGCACAGTGCGTGGTGGGGGGCGTGTCGAGGATGGGCCTTGGGGAGTGGGCGGGGACGTTGCACCGCTGCATTAGTGCAGGCTACGAGAGACGCACGGAGCGTAGCACCTCGTAGCGCCGTAGCCCGGCCCGTAGCAATGGCTGCTACGCGCCTTTTATAATTTCAAACGTGTGTTTAACATTTTCTTTGACATTTTTTAATTTATATTTCGTGACGATGGTACATTAATATTCGTGTAATTAATTATATAAGTGATTTCAAAGTTTCGAGTAGGTACGTATTAAATTAATTACCCAGTATATTCTTCAAATACAAGGATATAATCGTTTTGTGAAAGTCATCCATCATATATTTACTCGCCAGAAGCTGTTTTGCTTAGGGAGAAGAGAAAGTCCATGCCAGACAACACATATATACTAAGTACTTATTAGTTACACAATCTAACGGTGTTCCATTTTTAGTAACAAGTTAATTCCTTACTCAACGAATATTAAGTTATAATTCTGAACGTTATGTGGCGTGTGTGGGCCTTAGTCAATATATTCCACTAAGGGTACACTTTTATCTTCCTCTAATCTTAAAGGTCGTGATTTTTTGCACATGAACAGAGTACATCTCAGTGATAGAATAAAAATGTTTCTAACAAATTGGTAGCTTGCTTTAGATATAGTAAAGTAATAAAACAGATAATTAGATTAAAATTACCACTGTGAATTTCATGGCATCGGTGAATATACTTAGAACTCCTGTAACTATTTTCAAAAAACTTATGTTATCTTAATAATAATAATAATAATAAAATCATTTATTTGCAGCCAATAAAGCCATAGTAGGTACAAAAAGTAATGCGTAAAATTGCGTAAAATTGTAAATAATACTATTAAAATTAAAATTAAAATTTCGTCAGTCCAATGTTGGTGTCAATGTGGTATACTTTACATATTTCTCACTTTCGGTTCTCGCTCCGATGTACAGTTAGCCAATATTTAAAAATTGGACCGTCCAGTCCTTCACACACTGCCTTGAGAATGCTGTTAATATCTTTATTGTACACAAAATTGTTACAGAAATATGCATTGTATATAAAATGTACAAAGGCGAGCTTAACTCCGATAGAGTTTTCTACCAGCAACCCTTAGAGATACATAGTGTTTATTAGATTCGGCAGAAAATAGTGTACACAACATTTGATAATTATTTTATACAAAATAATATATATAAATAAATACCAAAAAAAAAATACCGAATACATAACATTAATATACCACATAACCTATCCAATATACATATATATAGTACGAAGTATAAATAAGTATATACATTATCAGTACTCATATTATGGTAAATATTTAAATAATTACTATAATACTGAGGAGAAATCATAAAAAAAAATAATGCTCTTTTACTCTTTTCTTGAAAATTTCTAACGATGGACTTATAATTATAATAACTTCAAACTTAAGCATTTATTTCAACATAAGATACATGATGTCATTTGTTGAATGTCAATTTAAATCTACTGGAAATAAAAAAGGTTTATTGCATTTATCTGTCAGTCAGTATGTCCAAGCTACTACCGCTTCGGAAAGGGAAATCATCTGTGGGAAAAGAAGCGGCGCAAGAAACCCACAATAAAAACTTCTTTATATTTATAAAAAAAATTCACCCGGGGCAAATATCACGAGTCAATTAAATGTTTTTAGAAAATATAAAGTTGGTAGCTATTGATTTTTGTAAATTGCTTTAGCTCATCTTTGCGTCTTCTACAACGCAATAAACTTCACATTGGTAACTTTAAGATCTCCACAACGATCGGCCCTGCGCTTACCGCATCCAGTGGCTTCCCGTATACATATACCTACCATGGAATTTTATCTGGAGAGGCAGCTGGCGCTTCTCGTTTTTAAACCCCAACACATTTGGGGGACCGGCTATCTTATCTCTGACAACCGGAACACAACAATGCTGTAATATCATTGGTTTTATAACCAAATACTTACACTATGCCTAAAGCAAGAATGGTTAGAATACATTTTTTTGTTCTATTACTGATGCTGGGACACCTTTTACGACACGATGATTTCATCAAAGCCATAATAGTTGGAAGAATAGAAGGGAAAAGAAAAATAGGAAGACCGAGAATAAGCTACATGCAACAGATAAAAGAGAAGTGGAACGTCGTGTCGTATCAGGTCTAGAGGAAGGCGGAGAGCAGAGAGATATGGAAAAAGCTCCACCGACAAGAGCAGGGCTCTTAAATAAATAACTAACTAACTGATGGGTACTCTATTCTTATTTAGGGGTATTGTACACGTCGCCCTCTTTATGGGTAATACCTGAAAATCAGTGTTTTGCTCTAGAGCAATCCGACACTGAGCTACGGCCCATTTGTGACATTGCAGCACACACATACTTTTTATAGCTATGTTTTGTTTGTACTTTTATATGCCCGGAACACCAAAGCCAATATTTATTGATGACTCGTTAACAAGCCGGGGAAGAAGACTTGCCTATCTGGCCCGACAGTTGGTCAAGGATAACGCCTGCCATAGCACGTGGACCTCGTATGGAAAAGTTTACGTGAAGAAGTCGCAGAACTCCCCTGCCCTCCGTATTGATTGTGAACAAGACCTAAAGAACCTTATTCCTTTGTGACTAATATTAATGTTAGTGCCATGTTTTTGGATTATCTTTGATTTTAATTTTAATGTTACTATACTTATACATAATACGACTAACACTTACATACATAAAATCTACTCATCTGGTCTATATAGTATTTTATTTATGTTTATTTGTATATTGTTGCCGTTTCTCCTATTGCACACACACTCATCCATATACCACGACACTTACACAACATACTCACACGTACTCAAAAGCACTCACACGTACACAAATCATCTACTCGACTCATTAAATCAAATAACACACAATATCCACCTCTCATATACTTTTATTATTATTACCTCTAAATACAGTACACAGCGACTGGAATGTAACCTACCTCGCTTTTTATCGCTCACCTACATGTTAAATGGAATAAAAATTCGATTCTAATATAAATCTAATCAATAGCAACCTCGATGCCTTTGAAATTGCTAAATCTAGGACTTGTGACATTGAAGAGTGTCCCAAATTATTTAACAACCCTAATCCTGGACTAAAAATATTGCATCAGAACATACGTAGCGTTAATCGTAATCTCCCTAATCTACTTACACTCCTCACTAGATCGAAGACCGACTGGGATTTTATTATTCTATCTGAATGCTGGTTACGTCACGCCCAATTTTTCCCATCACTTCCTGGTTACAATCATGCTCATACTAGCAATAACCAAACACAGAATGAAGGGGTTATGGTATTCTATAAACCTACGCTACGTGTAAATATACGAGAACCAAACATAACTGACTCAAATTGCCTTTCTGTGGAAATTGACCATAATACAATTATTATAGCTATATACAGACCACCCGGTTATAAAAATCTTGATCCTTTTGTGACTTCCCTTAATACTTTCTTATCAAGCCTACACCACAATAATATAATCCTAGTAGGTGACATTAATGTGGATATTATGCCAAACAACAATGATGCGAACTCATCTATATATCTTGACTTACTAGCCTCACATGGGCTCTTGCCAGCTCACCTACTTCCAACTCACAATAAAACATGTCTTGACCATGTGATGCTCAAGAGTAAACTCCCCGCCTATTGTTGTGTGGCCGAATCCTCTGTCACAGACCATGACTGCGTAATTCTTCACCTTGAACGCAAAATATCTAAACATTACAACCCACCTGCTGCCAATATAATCGACTATGACAGCTTAGATAAAGACATGTCGGCTATAAATCTAGGATCTGTATACGAAGCAACAGATGTTAATAAAGCCACAACCATATTTATCTCAGAACTAAATAATAAAATTAAGTCTAATACAAGAACTGTCATCACCCCCAATCGTAGAAGAATTAGAAAACCGTGGATTACGAAAGGTTTGCTGAGGTGCATAAAAAATCGAGACAAACTCCATCAAAAATTAAAAAAAGACCCTAATAATGAAATACTCAAAATCACCTACAAACGCTACAGAAATTTTTGCAATGGCCTATTGGGTAAAATAAAATTAGAATATGAGAAGAATAGAATTAATAAAGCTGCAAAAACAAATAACAAAATGCTATGGGACACAATTAAGGATCTAACTTACTCAAAAAAAGACACCAATCCTGCCAATGACTTAGTGTCTTCTTCAAACCCTATCAAATCCGTTAATGACGTAAATGAGTTCTTTATCTCGGTGGGTAAAAACTTGGCTGAGAGTATAAAAAGTGTTCCTGCTACCCAGACTCCACCGGTTATCACCTCTTGTCCATTTTCCTTTTCCCTACTCCAAACTGATGAAGATGAAGTCCGTAGCTACATCTTGAACCTTAAAAAAGATAATTCTGCTGGTTGGGACAACATTTCTGCTGCCTTCCTAAAGAGATATGTTGATATTCTAATGCCTCCGATTACTCATATCTTCAACCTAATGTTTACTCACGGTGTTTTTCCAACGGAATTAAAATATGCGGAGGTAATTCCTATACACAAGAGTGGTGACAGAGACTGCGTCAACAACTATAGACCTATTTCCCTGCTTCCAACTTTGTCGAAAATTGCAGAAAAGCTCTTGAACAAGCGCTTAGTTAAATATCTGGAGGAAAAAAATTTAATATCCGCATCGCAGTTTGGCTTTAGAGCAACTATCTCTACTAATGACGCTGTTCATGAGCTAACTGATTATATAGCTTCTAAACTGGATGGAGGTAGGAAGGTGGTTGCAATATTTCTAGACCTAGCCAAGGCATTTGACACGGTCTCTGTCCCACTTTTACTAAACAAAATTGAGAATCTTGGAATTCGGGGAACGCAGCTTAAATTATTCAAAGACTACCTCTCAAATAGGAGGCAGAGGGTGAGGATTGGTACTACTGCGAGTCATGACTTGCCTATAACATACGGTGTTCCACAAGGCAGCGCACTAGGCCCTACCCTCTTTCTTGCCTTTATTAATGACCTATGCAATCTAAAACTCCATCACGGCAAAATAGTCACGTTTGCGGATGACACTGCATTGGTTTTTGACGGTGGCTCCTGGCAAGAGGTCTTTGATTTTGCTCAGATGGGCTTTGTTTCGGTTTCTACTTGGCTCTCAAACAATTCACTGACCCTTAACGTTACTAAAACTAAATATATTCCATTCTCAGTAAAGAGTCTTCCAGATGATACTTTCGACTCACTTACGATCACAGCCCACTCTTGCTCACTCAACGGATCTTGCTCATGCAGTGACCTGGCTCGTGCCTCCAGTATTAAATATTTGGGTGTTGTATTAGACAGTTCACTTAATTTTGGCAAACATATTGATCTTCTCTCATCTAGAATACGTAAGCTGATTGCCATCTTTAAAAACTTACGTAAAATTGCGGATAAAAAGATACTGAGAATGGTCTACCTTGCCCTCTGCCAGTCAATCATAGGTTATTGTATAACAGTATGGGGCGGTACTGGCAAGAGCAGACTATTGAAAATTGAAAGGGCTCAAAGAGCTGTTCTAAAAGTCAGTCTCTCTCTACCATTCCGTTACCCCTCCAAGGATCTTTATCCGCTTCTTGATGTTCTATCTGTTCGGAAATTATTTGTCCTTCAGACTATTTTAAGACAGCATTCACAACTAAAATATGACCCCAACACTAATGCAAACAAGCGACTCAAACATGGAGTATGTCCCGATACACAATTTTTAAAAGCGTTTACCAATAAATTCTTTATTTTCCTGGGAGGTTTCCTTTATAATAAGATGAACAAAGTCCTAAAAATCTACCATTTGTCAAAATTTTCGTGTAAAAAAACCGTCACTTCCTGGCTTAAATCTCTAAGCTTCGATGATACTGAAGCACTCCTACATATAATATCCTAATCTAATATCTGTATATCTTTTATAATAATATTTTAAATATATATATAACAATATAATAATATTATACCGGTATATCTTTATATAATGACATTTTTATAGCTTAATCTACATAGATAATGTTTACTTTTACTATTATATATCTATTCTTACCTTTTCTAATAAATATATCTACACTCATCCATACAAACATTCACACACACGCACACACACACACACGCGCACACACACACACACACTCACACAATCACTCACTCTCTCTCACACACACACACACACACACACACACACACACACACACACACACACACACACACACACACACACACACACACACACACACACACACACACACACACACACACACACACACACACACACACACACACACAAACGTGGTCATGTCTACATACCACACCAATCCTTTCGCACTACCTAACTCACACTTTTGTTTAATCTTATAAGTTATAGTTCTTACCTTTTATTCCAATGGTCCGGTGTTGGAGAGGCTGGTAATCTGTCATACAGGCTGTCCTAGTGCAGATACCAGTCTCTCACATAAATTTAAATTATTTAATTGTTTTAAGAAATATTATATACTATACTTGTATCCAATTTGTGTGAGAGAACAAAGTACGACATTCCTTGGGCTAACAATAGACTGCAAGCTTCAGTGGCGGGCTCATATTGAAAAACTGGCCGGCAGACTCGGTTCAGCTGCTTTTGCAGTTCGGAAAATTAGACAAATAACCGATGTTGCAACAGCCAGACTCGTTTATTTTAGTTACTTTCATAGTGTCATGTCCTATGGTATTCTTTTGTGGGGTAGGGCAGCAGACATTGGAACAATATTTGTTCTCCAAAAAAGAGCAATTCGTGCTATTTATAATTTAAAAAGTCGTGATTCTTTAAGAGAAATATTTAAATCAATAAATATCTTAACAGTTGCCTGTCAATATATTTACGACAACATTATGTATGTTCGTAAGAACATATCAATATTTAATAAAAATTGTGACAATCATAGTTTTAATACTAGAAATAAGAAGAAACTTGCGGTTCCACGGTTTAGACTCACAAAAGTTAACACATCTTTCATGGGCAATGGTATACGCTTCTATAATAAACTGCCGTCTGATGTACTAGATCTCAATGACAATAAGTTTAAAATATATATTAAGAAGTCCTTGCATAAAAAGGCATATTACAAAATTGACGAATATCTAAACGATAAAAAAGCCTGGTGTGACTAATTTATGTATTTTAATTTAAATCATTGTTAAATGACATTCAAAAAGTGATATCGTGTATCCTACTTTGAATAAATGACTTTGACTTGACTTGACTTGACTTGAAAGATTTATTATTATTATTATTATTATATATTCTGTTCTTATTGCCATGTTCTGTAAAATGCTCTACATATTTAAACTTGCGTGCTTCCTCAACAAAAGTGCCCACTTAGTACATACTAAGGTTAAGCTACCTTTATCTGGTTTTTATTATCAAATCAAATTATTTATTTTGCCAGAATATGGGTACACAATGGTGTTTTCGTATTAAAAATAAGGCCCATTACATTCTGCCTTTTCAGCGTGCAAAATTTAACGAATTATATCTAATTATAACCTACGTATTATTAATTAATTATACAATTTTAAATAACCCAACTTGCAAGGAATGTTTAAAAATTGACAACTTTACAAAATTAATGTCAAATCTTCAAATGAATGTCTGTACTGTACTGTAGTCTAAATACTGTAAAATTATGTGTACTACTTTTGTATTAACTACTTATAAATATTATTTAATGTATGTGTGTGGCTGGAGAAACAAATAAACGTTTATCTATCTATCTTCTACAATAAAATCAGGAACTTTAAAATTATAGGAAGATACACCACATTCTTTTTTAATTGGGGTAGTTTTACTGGACAGCCTACTCCATCATCGTCAAAGGCTATTATAAAATTTCTATTTGGATGATAGACAATCTTCAACTATCTCCATGATAGGCCGCTCAGTCTCATTATAATACAAAAAGTCACGAAATTTATCCGATATAAGTTGGTTAAAGTTTCTCAATATTAGAGTGTTGCAAACATTAATATTAGGTCCTTACCAATGAAATTGGCGTTTTGTATGAAGAATTTCATTAAGACTGTTTTCTCCATACAAACATTTTTGATTTTTTTTAGGAACGGCAAAACCAAATTTAGCTAAACTTTGTGTGTATTATCGGATAACATTAAGTTACGTATAGGCAGCGTTAATTTTTAAAAGTAACCGCTTTATAAAAGTTTCAGCGATTCTAAGAAATGATTATGGGAAGCACATGAAAAGAGCTCTGTTCAATTTTTTTTTATTCTGTGATTTAGCCCAGAAATTAAAATATATTATTTATTAATCGCAGAAATTGGTACATACGATTAACGAAGAAAAAAAACTCCAATTTCATAGGCACTTTACTACTTGACACAACCTTTCGAAATGTACATAAATAATAATAAATTTTAATAAAAAATAAAAAAATACACACGTGGCAGAGGGTGAACCCATCGCCGTTAAAACGTGCGAATCTATAACATTTTTTCATGAAAAGTCACCTTTTACGACACCCACGGGAAGAGACTGGTTGGTTTTATTCTTTTTACGTGCCGAAACTACATACAATTTGAATTCGTGTAATTCCCATATTATTATTATTATTATTATTATTATTATTATTATTATATTATAAAGTAAACCATTCTGAAACCACCTTTAGTATTGAAGTCCAACAATTTTCGGTCGAATTCGGCTATGATTCCTGGATCAAAAAATCAAAATCAAAATCAAAAAATGCTTTATTTTGTAGGTACACAGGGTACACTTAAAATAGTCAGATTTTACATTTTTAAAGCTACTGCTTGTTCAAAAGGCAATTTTCCCCTGAGAAGAACAAGCAAGAAACTCGAGAGGTCGCTCTTTTAAAAAAAGGTTTTTATATTACAAAATTATTATTTTATATTATAATACTTCATTATTAATTGTGAAATAGCCTGGTTATGCGAACGGGCTGTTTATGTCCATGATTGTTAATCATTTAAATAATCTGATATTTTATAATATGCTTTCTTAATAAGTTTCTGTTTTATAGTATCTTTAAATTTATTGAATGGAAGATTTTGTATATCAACAGGAACTTTATTGTACTAGTGGAAACTTGTTCGTAATCAGGAGTGGAGTCAACAGCCGACAAATTGTTGGACCAAACCTTTATCAGGCTCCAGTCTCTCACAAAGAAATTTGTTTGCATTTACCTACCATTTCTTTGTGGTGAGATGATAAATATTTTATTTTATTATTAAAAAAAATATCCCAATAGTCTTTACGAGTATGAAACTAAAACAGATGGACTTATAGTTTCATGAATTACTAAGATAACTATGCATTTCCATGTATAATAACTTACATATTGGCTTTACATATTACGTAATTGGCGCTCTGTTTCCATTAGTGTTATTGCAGCTGTTGGTTTTCCGAATAAATAAAAATTAAAAAATATTAATCTATTATTCGACGACCTATTTGGTGTAGTGGTTAGCAACTCTGATTACTATACCAAAAGGTTGCGGGTTCGAATCCCGCTAGGGGCATCCGTTTGTGTACCCGAGTTATGGATGTTTCATTTATAATAAGTATTTATTTACAAAAAAAAAATGTATTTATGTAGTATATCAACCATCTGGTATCCACAACACAAGCCTATAGTTGCTTACTTTGGAACTAGATGGCGCTGTGTGTATGTCTTAAGGATATTTATTATTATATATTAAGTAACTATACTTCTAGACATTGCGGCATTATTACGCAGATCAACTCATAATCCCAAATTTCCCTAAATTATGACTGAATAAAGCACTATATGATATATATATATATACTGATTATATTGTTTTTTAACTAATATGTTGAACCTAACATAAAAGGTTAACCGTCTGACCCTAACCAACAGTGTGGGTGTGCTCTAACTCATCTTGTATTAATGACCCGTTTGGTGTAGTGGTTTGGAACCCTGACCGCTATGTCTAGAGGTCGCAGGTTCAAATCGCTCTAGAGGCATATGCTTATATGACGAATATGTATGTTTACATTTATATATATACAAAAGAAATGCATTCGTCTAGTAACAATAATAATAAATATCCTTGAACATACAGCGCCATCTAGTTCCACACTAAGCAACGTGTCTTGTTTTATGGGTACCAGATGGCTGATATACTGCACAAACACATTTTTTTTGGTAAATCTATTTTGGCTTCTAAATGTATAACTTAAATTTTAAATTTGTAATTATGGCTGTGATTTCAAATAAATAATTAATCAAATATAATCAAATAAATATATACACATATAAATGAAACCATCCACAACTTGGTTACACCTGTCGGTATTATGTATATGCCCCTAGCGGGATTCGCACCCGCGACCTTTTGGGATAGTTGTCAGAGTTTGTAACCACTACACCAAACAGGTCGTCTAGCATATTAACCTACTGGTATCCATAATACAAGCCTCTCACGGACTTAAAACCCCTCCTCCTTGGCCATTCACACATGCAGTAGGCCGGGACTGCACAATAGCACACTGCTGCTTCTCCCCACTACTCCTCATCGTGCTCTTCTCCTTGCGTTTCCCGCATCGCTGAGCATCACTTGAACCATGGTTTCCTTTGTAAAAGAGTGTCTTAGTTCCTGCTACGACAAACAGCGCTCGTCATCATATTCGGGGCATCCAAATAGTGTGTGCTCTAGTGTATCTATTTCGGGGCAGAACCAGTACAAGTCTGTGGGGTTTTCGATTATTTTCCCAGGAGTGTTGAAGACCGTGTCCCGACAGAGTTTGGGACGGCGTCTACCAGACTTCATCATTACGTACTTTTTCCTAAACACATAAAGTCTTTGAAATAATAATGGCCCATAGAAAATTAATCGAGAAATGGTTAGCTGTAGCTTTAAAAAGTTGGTGTGATGTGAATTATGTGCTACCTGTAATATTTTTAAAAGGGATCTTGTTTTCACGCAGGAGGTCAGAGGAAAGAGGCCTTTCAAGATATGGGACAGCTCGCGGAACGTAAGGAAGGGGCTGGTGGTCACTAGCTTCGAGGAGTTGATACACAGAGGTGAGTATTACGAAATAATTAGATTAATTTATTTGATTCAGTAATAACTTTTTTTTTTTATATGAGAACTTAGTGGACTTAAATAATTAATGATCATGTAGTATAATTTTTTTAAGTGGATGATCTTTTTATTCATTTATTTGAAATAATATTTTGCAATAAGAATTGATTTAATGAAATCGACAACGTGCCCATGTTTCAAAAATGCGGACATGCGGAACCAATAGAAAAGAAATTGATACATGAAATTGTATCCGATTTGATTGGTGAAACGTCTAAAATCGCTCCCCGGAGACCATTTTCGGACACTGAAAATGTATCTACGAAAATATTTTCTTAGAACTCTGACATCACGATTGAAAAGTCATTGTTCGTATATTCGATCTTATTGTTACTTTTTTTTAAATAAATGCTACCAAATATTATTTGGACTACTTTGGACGTTCTTCTTTCTTTCTTTGGATATTCTTGTGTCCATGATCGAGACTACTAAATAAATAATAGACCTTGTATAGTCCAAATATTTGGACAGTTTGTCAAGTAGCTAATGTAATATCTGATATTTGATATTATGGTGATCCAAACATAATGGCACGCCTGTTTCCCGTAGGGGTAGGCAGAGACCACAGACTTGCTATGATCCTGACACACCTCTTTTGCTTCATTCATTCTCATAAGGTTGTTCATACATGCTCGTCGGTTTAGGGTACTCTTGCCTTGGCCTTTCTTTAAGACGTCCCCGATTTGATCATGGTACGTTCGCCGTGGTCTACCCCTACCAACACAGCCATCCACATTCGCTTGAACTGTGAACTAATCTCGTTATACCGTCACTATACCACAGCTAATAACTAAAGCAGCAAACAAGCAGGTCAATATGATTTACCACTCCACTGCTCTGTGACCTGGTTTTGTTGCGACTAATCAGGAATCTCACTCTCGAAGTAATTCAATAAATCGCATACATTTTTCTAATCTAAAAGAAGCTTGTTATAAATTTTTCGAAGCGATTACAAACACTGTTGACAAAGTTGTTTTGTCTTATTTGTGTTGTTTGTCCCTGCGTTGTGCATTCGAAATATTAAGCAACAGTTTTGTTCAAAATTTTTAATATATTTGTAGACAGTCTCTTTATTTGTAGCTGACTGGTTTCTCTAACTTGACACGCCTATTTTGCGTGATTAGGAAAACTGTGGCATTTTAGTTGTATCATCCAAATCTGCAAGAAGTCGAAAAACTTACCTTCCGAGAAACAGGTTTCCGGGAGCGAATCCTGCTCTCCGAGATGAACAGCCCGTTATATCACCTCCTCGCACTCCAGAAGCACTTGGGCGGCTGATTCATTAGTCTCCATGCACACTCCGCCAGGAGGTTGTCTGCAACTCCTATATTAAACAGATATTTGTTGTAATGACCGTGGTCTGTTAGTCAACAGACCATTGAAATTTACAAAACAATCGCCTGACTATCGATTACATTTTGTATAAAACTATCGGACAATTTCACATGAAACTCACCCAATAAATCTTGATACTGGCCCTTGTTTTTAACTGCGCCTTGCCATAAACATTCGTACTATCCACCAGGAAAGGAGAAGTTATCGGTAGCAGCGAGCGAGCCGGTGCGGCTGGTGCTCGAGAGCGACGGCACCCAGGTCGAGGACGGGGACTACTGGCGGACTCTGCCCCCCAACACAGTACTGTTACTGTTGCGGCAGGGAGAGCGATGGTACCCCACAGGCGTCGACGTCATCAAGGCTGGTGAGTGACCAATACAGCTTACTGTACTTTTTACGATTGACTGGATACGCGTTTGAATCTCACCTGATGGAAAGTGACGATGTGGCCAATATTTCGGAATATCAACGCTGTAGGGTGGAAACCATCCCCGCGCCTAGTCTGAATGAAATGGCGATGGTGGAATAAGATTGAGCAATTTCAACGCACACTCGCAGAAATGTTCCCGAAAAAAACTGATAGACAGGTGACTTTACGATTGTGTTCGGTTCTGCAATTTTCTGCAAACCATAGTACCGTCATCTATGAGTCTTTTGGCACCTTTGAGCACTGGGTGGAGTAGATTGTAAGTATGCATAATTTAGTCGGAAAATACTGAATACCATTCACGCCGGCACCGCTGTAGGGAGGTGTAAGAAACGAAGTGCATTTATGTTTTATGTAATTGAGCTCTTACCTCTGTTAATTTTGGCTTATAGGACTTACCATAAAAGTTACTCTAACTCCGTTATTGGCTTCAGCCACTATTGTCATGTAGGTAGAGCATCTTTATGCAGAAGACCATCGTCTTCTATTATCTGAGATTGTACATAATCATGGTTTTTTATACGCTTAATTTCAATCACACCTGGTGTTAAGTGAAGATCATAGTGAGCTCATCCAGAACTCTTAACTGATTGAGGGGCGACTATTGATCTTTAACAGCCGAAAAAAACAACTCTATCACTATTTCTGTCCATGCGGACATTTTTGAAAATTTCGTAACAACAACCAAACTGGATGTAGGCGTTGGGAATCGAACCACTTATCTTCGCTTTATATTACCTGATTTTGGGTAAGGTGTTTAAACGAGTTATAGTTTCCTTCTTCAACGTAAGACATGAAGTAATTGCTGCATGCTGAGTCTATTTTTGACATTCAGAATTGTCTAGTAATTTTCTTGTTATTACTCTTGCTGTTGTTATTGTGTTTATGTATAAATATATGTTTATGTCTACTCTCGTAGTTTCAGCAATAATAAGCATAGTTCCCCATAGCATCATTTATGGGACACTGTATGCGCTTTTATAACCTTATACCTGAGAATATCATTAATCTAAATGAATAACAATTTAAAAACCATGTCAAAACAACATTAACAAGAAAAGGTTATTACAAAATTAGTGACTACCTGAATGACAAAAACGCTTGGTGTACTTCGCCCAGCTCCCCAAAAATTATAATATTGTATTAGTTGTATATATATATATATATATATATTTTTTTATGCACGACGGGTTCGTAGTTAACCTCAATCACACCTGATGTTAAGTGAAGATGAGGTCGAAGGTGGAAGCGTACTGACCCGGAAACACCACACATTTGGGGGACTGGCTATTTTATCTCTGACAACCGGAACACAACAATATATTTATATACATAAAAGAATAGAAAAAGGAAAATGATCCTGTGGGTTTCCTGCGCTGCTTCTTTTCCCACAGATGATTTCCCTTTTCCGAAGCGCTGGTAGCTTGGGCATACTGACTGACCGAAAAATGCTTAAGCCCTATTTTTATTTCCAATAGATTCAAATTGACATTCAATACTTCTACGTTGAAATAAATGCTTAAAGTTTGTACTAATCGCCCCAATTCCAACTTTCCAGCGATATCGGCAATTCCAAAGATAGTATGCGAGACGATCCACGCATTGGAGCTGCACGATGAGACACCCTCATGGAAGATCATGGACAACAAGGGGCGCGTCACGGTGGTGCTCCACTGGGACCAGCGGCCCGCGGCGTCGCCGGCCGCGCGCTCCCCCTCGCGCCAGGCCAAGCCCGACCGGCGGCCGTCGCTCGTGATCCAGACGTCCCTCGACCGGCCGCAGCCGCCGCCGCCCCACATCACCGTCGTCAACCACGATGAGCCGGGCCCCGCCCCCCGCGGCCGCCTGTCCCGCTCGAGCGGCTCGCTGGAGCACCACCCGCCCGCGCACGTGCACACGGCCGACTGCCGCGCGGCCGCCTCCCCCTCCCCCTCCCTCTCGCACGCCCCGCACCCCCCCGCGCGCCCGCCGCCCGACGAGTGCGACTTCCACTGCTGCGCGCTGCACGAGGAGGGACGGCGCATCGCGGTGCACAAGAGCGTGGCCACCTCGCCCATCCAGGACGCCCAGCCGCGAGCCTCGCCGCAGGGCCGGCCCAAGGGGCACGTGCGGTTCCTCGACGCCGAGTCCGCGCGCCGCGGCGACCGCGACTCCTCCGAGAGCGAGACCGAGAACACCCTGGTCGAGGACGAGGCGGTCACCTCCGAGAAGTTTCTCCTTCTGATCGATCAGCTCAGCGTCGACCAGAAGCGGCATCTCACGATAAAGGACATCGGCATCATTCTCGAGCGGCTCAGCTCGAAGATCCTCGACGTGGAGCGGCTCGATCGGGAGTCGGAGTCGGACGACTGCTACAACTGGACGATCAAGGCGACTATCCGCGGCGACGCGCTGCGGGAGCTGGGCGTCATCTACAACGGGAACTACTACGCGATCAGCGAGCACCCCGGGTACCGGGAGGAGAACGAGGAGGCGGGAGACGAGGGCGAGGAGGAGGAGGAGGAGGATAGGCTCTGATCGGGCCTGTGCGGCGCCGCCGTGCCGGCCGCCGCGGCCGCCGTGCGCCACGCGCTCTGCCGCATCGCCGCGCGCTGAGCCGGAGCCGACGCGCGCCGCACAGTATGACGCACAACGTACCTCGAGCAATACTTCACAGTTCCCACCGGAGCGACACCCGACGGAGCCCTGGAGCGCCGAGCGGGGAGCTGACCGCCCCCGTGACGCCGGCCGACGTCGGCGAGGAGTCCAGAACGGATCGCAGTGAAACGGTTAGAGACTTATTATATGAAATTTGTCGCGGGAACGCCGCGCGCCGACCGTCAGTTCGGGCGCGGGGCGCCGCCGAACCCTAGTTAATAAATAGCGGAAATTATTGTAAGTAAAACTGACTTCCTATCGATTTCTAAGGTGAATTACTTAAGTGTCCGGCCGGTCGACCCGCCGCATCTCGATCGGAGCCGCGAACCGTAGCGCGGCACTCGTTGTGACTCCGCGTGAGGCACGAGTGTTTATCATCGAGGTTATGGTCAATACTCTTAGGTAAATAATAAATTATACACGTGTTAGCGACAATTTACGATGTAACATTTGGGGATCTACTCGCCACGGGCAATGGCTGCGTTGTTTGTTTATTTTTCGTATTCACAAAAATTTTGCATCGTGAACCGGCGACTCGCATCGCTGCGTTAAGTTGGCCTAATGGGGAATTAGTTTTGAAAGGTATCGATCAATTAAGGCGTCACTATTACAATGCCAAGGTCTAAAATTACAACACCATATTGGAATAGCTAGTCTCGGAATAACATTAGCTATACTTAAGTATTTGGCATACCAAAAATTATTACTGACGATGCAGGTAAACGTTGCTCATGTATTCAGTTAATTATGCAACGTATTCAGGTAAAATATATTAATCACAAAATTTGGATTAGGGCAGGGGTGGACAACATTTCGATGGCCGGAAGCCAAACTTTGATGCCAATGCTCGTTTGTCCATACCAAAAAAAAATTTATTCATCAACTCATATTCCAAGAGTTGGACCTTATTTTCGGTAGATCACACACAGCCCTAAACTAGTTGACCACCCCTGGATTAGAGTCACAGCTAATAATTTGAGAGCTGTTTACGTACAAGGGACGAGTAAAAGGAATTCGATGTAGCTTTGGTAGCTTGGAGATACTCGCACCTAAGAGCGAGGGCTTATCCCCACATTTGCTGAAACTTTACAAGACAAGATTCCGTAGCCAAAATATACAATTTAAAATAAAATCATTTTGGCAAACTTGTTCACAACCTTTATATATATACGAGCATGCGGGTCACCTTATGGAAAGCAATCACCGCCGCCCATGGACACCTGCAACACCAAAAGGGTCACAGATGCGTTTGCCGGCCTTTGAGGAAGGTGTAGGCTCGTTTCTTGAAGGTTCCAATGTCGTACTCGTTCGGAAATACCGCAGCAGGAAGTCCGTTCCAACCTAAAAATCAAAAGCGAATAAGTTAAACTAAAAGGCGTTTATTCACTACAATTATTTCATCTTTATATAACCATGCCAAATTTTAGCTTTACTACTTATTCTTCGAGAAAAACAGATTATAACCTTTTGGCTACGGTATCTTAAAAAGGACGATTACTGACGTACCACTTGACATCTTAAAATGTCAGTAATTAATAAGATCACTTGAATTATCCGCCTCTTTTTTATGATGTGAAATTCAAGCGATACTATGGGTTACTGACTGCACTTATATTCTCTGTTCTGTACCTAAAATCTTTAAATTAGCGCACTGGTACTTTATGCGACGTGATATACAAAGTTGGATAAAGTTTATTGGGACTGTGATTGGATGATTTTGAAAATATGCTTCACTGCCGACTATATTGGACTGTGTATTTGAATTATGCTATGGACGTTGATTGTTTACTTACGAGATGCAAATTGATGGAACGCGACCGTAACAGTGCGCTAATGATTCAGCCAACGTCGGCTCTAAGTTGGGCAAATGTGGGGACGATTGTGTGTAGATGGAAGGGTAGTCAGCAAGCGGTCTTTATTGCTCTAACGTTCCAAAGCATAGCTAAGTTTTGGCTAAGATGATTCAGAGAGAGCAACAGTTATAATAGTTATATAAAATTACATATATTAATTAATAAATTGAATGTTATAAAAGAGGTTGTATCTAAAATACGAAATATACCGTCACCCGTCATCGTGCCAAAGAGGTATTGGTAGTATATAAGTTAATTCTTGTATTTTACTAGTTGTACGTATTGTAGTATGTATAATGTTTTTAATTTTTGTATAGCATCGATTTGTGAACAAATCACGCACTAATTTGTATTTATATAAAGAATGCTGTTTGATAAGTTCTACAGCCACGTCAGGAGTCCTAATTGTAAAGGTTATTTAAGGTGTACTATTAATGATTGTAATATTATTGAATCATGATTATAATAATTAAATTATTGCGGAGTATTCATGAGTAGCGGCAGTTTACTTTTTGAACGTCACGAATGGTTGTATTTTGATGTGTAATTGTGATTAATTACTGTCGTTCATTTTCTATTGATCTGTGAACGAACGGTTCGTGAAAATTACCTCACAGTAACTAAACTATAACACGTCTTTTTTTTTTTATAGACACAAAAATATGATCGTATTATTATATACTGGTACGTCTATGTCACAGTGTTGAAAGAGTTCGCATTGTTTACTATATTGTTATTCACATTCATTAGATATTGCATACACAAAAAGAATGTTGTACATATATTTACAAAGACGAAATAGTAAATACACATTTACAAATTTAAAAAAATAATAATATTATAAAACACTCGTTTACAAATAAAAAATTTGTCCCAGATCTAGCTGAAACGGATGGGTGCCTAAGAGGTTAAATGCTCAAAAATATACTAAACTTTAATAGATGGAGGACTTATTACAAAATAAACACACACATTTCGTCGGTATTGTTTTAAAGGAGAGTAATGACCAGGAGTAATAATTGACAAACAAACAAACAAAATATTCTTTATTGTACCTACAACAATTTACCGGTCTTCAAATCGCGACTGAAGGAGCATTACCTTAAACTGTCTCAATAGATTATTATTATTATTTGTGTACATTTGTTTAAGTATATATCATATTTATTTATAGGTTTTGTATTTATTTTTATCATATTATATTATACTAGCTTTCCTCCCGCGACTTCGTCCGCGTGGAAGATTTTATCAAAATACAAACAACAAACTTTCATCCCCTATTTTATCCCCTTGGGGGTAGAATTTATCAAAATCCTTTCTTAGCGGATGCCTACGTCATAACATCTACCTGCATGCCAAATTTCAGCCCGATCCGTCCAGTGGTTTGGGCTGGGCGTTGATAGATCACTATGTCAGTCACCTTTGAGTTATATATATTTAGATATTTTATTATATATGTATATATGTATGTATATTATGTATGTTTGTTTACAACTACTGTTTTTGTAAGTGTACTCGCTGTCTACTTTTACGTTACCTCATCTATTTGTCTCCTTACTGCGGTTTGCTGGAAGAGATCTCTTATAGAGATAAGCTCGCCTTTTGTATATTTTAATATTCTCCTGGTTTTGTTTTTGTTTTGTTTGACGTGTATGCTTATATACAATAAAGTGTTAAATAAATAAACAATAAGAAACATAAGAAAAGTAAGAAAAAGGGTGACGTGTGTAACAAGAAGGCCAGGCGCTAATTTTAAAGGACAATAAAAACCACAAACGGTGTTACAGATTGTCCATCCCTGTTAGAAAAAGTTAATATTCATATACCTAGTAGACTATCCATCCGAAACAGTGATCCCTTGACATGCAACTGAGCAAGCACTAACTATCGTAAAAAAACATTTTGTCATTCGAATCAGCAATTTATTTAACAAACTATCTAAGGAACACAGAACTTTGGCCCTATTTAACACAAAACCCTCAGCGGTAAAACTAAATTTTCGGCATTAAAAAAAATCAGAAATAAATTCTTTGGCCCCTACTAGCACACTACTAGGGACCTCATCCCGGGGAGTTTATTTCTTTTTGTCTAATAACTTACGAGTATGTCTAATCAGAATATATCTGCGAATACGTTTTAATGGCTTTGCTGAAATATTTTAGTTTAGGCCCGCGGGTTCGCCTGCGTGGAATAAATTTATCGCGGATATGTTTAATTACTTTATCCCGCGGGAACAACAATACAATACAAATACACTTTATTGCACAACAGATAAGAAAATACAGTTTCAGAAAAGTGGTAAGAATAGAATGTACAATTTGGCGACCTTATCACTAAAAGCGATCTCTTCCAGGCAACCTTTGGGTATAAGGACAGTACATTTTGAAATAGGTGGGTTGTGCGGTATTAAATAGGGATACAGATACAAACTACGTGAATACATTTCATATATATACATACACATACATACATAGATCAATAGACAAATATACCTACTTTATCGGGATAAAAGTATTCTATATCTTAATTCAGGGTATATTCTACCTATATACCAAATTTCATCCAAATCCGTTAATCCGTGATTGAGCAATAAACTTTCGCATTTGCAATATTATTAGTTAGATACTTACCTTTTTCCGTTGCTGTCCCGAATAAGATAAAACAAAATAAGACGTAATTTTTTAATACTCGTCGTAATTAGCTAAACCAAACATCTAAACCAAAATCAAAAACGTTTTTTTTTCTTTTTTTTTTTTTATATGAGAGGGCGGCAAACGGTCATGCGGGTCACCTGATGGAAAGCAATCACCGCCGCCCATGAACAGCATACCATCCATACCAACGTTAAAATCGTTATAAAATTGAGCCGCTGGTGTACCTAATGCTTGAAACCGAACTGTTACTTTATAGCGACTGCTCTCGGCGAGTCTCCCAAGCATCACAGCAATTATAGCATATTTCAACATTTCGATTTGTCCCAGACCAACCCTCAGGTTTCAGCAGAATACCAGTGTTTTTTTTTTTTTTTTTTTTTTTAAATATTTCGGACACTTACACCAATCATCTAGTCCCAAATTAAGCAAAGCTTGTGCTATGGATACTAGATAACGGATAAATATACATAAATATTTATATAAACATCCAAGACTAGGGAATAAATGTTCGTATTCATCATACAAACATTTACCCGTCGCGGGATTCGAACCCGCAACCGTTGGTTTCGCTGATAGGGTCACTATCCACTACACCAATCGGTCGTCTCGTGCAAATCCATACACTGAGCTGTAGCCTTTTTGTATACCTACTGCGGCACACACATAATATTTATTGTTTCACTTGTATGCAATGTGTGGATGCAAATAAATGCTCATCTATCATAATTATATACAACCGTGAATCTCCCCGCTCCAAATACAGGAGCGGTCTTACCCACTAAAACCCCCCGGTGTCTTCTCTGCATCTGTAGACGAGGGCGTGGATGCGGGATAGCATTCTTCCATACCACCAGCGGTTGACCTAGACCATGGATCCGCTCTTGATTCGGCCACTGACTTTGATTAATCCGCCCGATACTAAATATTGCCATGTTTAATTAATTTTATTTTCTATTTATTCGAAAAAATCAACAGCTGCAATACAAACTATTATAGTAAACAGAGAGCCAATTACAGGTCCCCACAAACAGATATAAATAAAGACATACACACAGCGCCATCTAGTTCCACAGTAAGCAACTATAGGCTTGTGTTATGGATACCAGATGGTTGATATACTACATAAATACATTATAAAATTAAAGATAAATACATGTATTTTGTATTTTGTTTTTTCGATTTTTCTTGCTAATTGGATTATACTAACGATTAATATGAAGCGGGCTTCGGAACTATTACTACAAGTCTATGGCTTCGCAAATTCACGGTATGGAGTCGCCCAGATCATAAAGTCGTGACGCAAAATGGAATGTCCACAATCACAGTAGGATTAAGGCTGCCCGCCTACGACCTATAATCGGTGACCGATTTTTTGTCGGCAAAAAATTAAAGGTACATATTGCAATATTGAAACGCACACGTCCTACAAAAAATCGGTCAAAGAAACGGTGATAAAAGTACCAGGTAAAAAATCGGATTTACAAAAAGACTGACGTGGGCGGGCAGCCTAAATGGTTAATATATCGGTCTAATAAAGGCTTTTGGATGACGACAAAGTTCCGTATAACATAGAGAATAATTCACAAATTTTCATGAACCGTTCGCAATTCAATTTTGATGTGTTTTGATACATTTAAATCGTAAAAACTTTATTTCTAATGTTCGATATTGCGTCTCGTCATAACGTTCGTTGATTTAATCTCGCTAAGGTTTAGACGCT
Organism: Oegoconia quadripuncta; assembly: GCA_949316235.1. Classification (NCBI taxonomy): domain Eukaryota; kingdom Metazoa; phylum Arthropoda; class Insecta; order Lepidoptera; family Autostichidae; genus Oegoconia; species Oegoconia quadripuncta. The sequence goes on along the minus strand of OX438752.1, from coordinate 1,738,962 downwards.
GTAATGTTTTCGTTAAAAGAGGATTATCGATTTCGGTAAAGTGGCTAAGTTGCGAGAGGGTATGTGAAGATTTCTCGGAATTCCGTAACGAAATGTGTCAAAAATGGTAAATAATGTTATGTATTGGCGAAATAGAATGCGTGAAATGAAACATGTTCTTGTGACGTTTTCTAATTCGTGACTATCTTTTAATGATACTTATGAAAAGATTATAAAACTCTACTCATTTTTAATGCCTGCTTGTATAAGGAGTTATTCTCTGTAATTTCTTTATTCTTCACTTGTATAACTTTATACATTCTAAAACCAAGATTACATAGGGCTTCTATGGTTCCTAAATAATCGGGAGACATTAGTAAATAAACTATAAAATAGTTTATTATATGTTCACAATTAGATAAATAACTGAGCTTGTTCACGATAGGCCAGGTAGGAAAAGTTCTCAAAAATGAAACTGGCGGACAGCTCATAGTGCACTAAGCATTTGAAGCATCTTTTATACTATCTCAGTAACTATTTGACGACCTGTTTGGTGTAGTAGTTAAAAACTATGCTGCTATACCAAAAGGTCACGGGTTCGAATCCCGCTAGGGGCATATGTTTGTATGATGAATACAGACATGTGTCCCCGAGTTATGGATGTTTTTCATTTACATATGTATCTATTACAAAAAAAAAGTATTTGTATAGTTTATCAACCATCTGCATCCATAATACAAGCCTAGTTGCTTAGTGTGGAACATAGGTGGCGCTGTGTGTATGTGCAAAAATATTTATTATTTATTTATTTATATATTAACATTTCGTCAGTAATAAAGGTAACATCTGAAAACGCCATTACATTTAGTTACCGTTTATTCACAAGGCAAAACTCAGGGGTTGCTCTTTTTAAATCTTTTTACAAATTATGATTCGACACGGAAAAAAAAATAGACTGAATGAACTACCAGAATAATAATGGATGGAACGCTCTCAAATGTAAATTTGGTTTTAGAATACGTATTTAGTTAACCACTATTTAAGTATTAAGTCAAGTTCAGTAACGGTATTCCCATGTTTAAACACCGTAGTCGTATCTATAAGTCGGACAAGAACTGAACACTGCTCAATATGTACATAACTGCTAGAGACTTAATGATATTTAAGTATCTACTTAAGACGACTTAATAGGTACGCAGAACGGGTCCAGTAATTAAACGTCAACAATCTATGTAAAAGTCCATTTCTGGTGTAAGTCTCGATTGATTCGTGGTTTGCAAACATAAAGCTTTACCTTCTGTTCTTTTTCGTTCTCGATTCCTCAGTCGTCTCTTATGGAAAGCGACGGATTGATCCGATTCTACCAACAAACATATGCTTTCTTTGATACTTCATTCTCCTATTCATAAAGCAACACAATACAAAAAATGGAATACAGTTACAGAACAGACACTTTGGCTGTTTATCTGTGTTATTTCTAAAGCCCTACACAGACAGAGCGGTGCAACCGCTTTAACTGCTGGCCCTGCGAATTCAGCGGACTTTCTGTGTGCCGCCATCCTATTTACTCACGCGGGATGAAAGTTCACCGTATACGGAGGGCCTGAAGGTGTATCAAACGTACAAAATGCGGTTTGCGGTCCGTTTTTTAATTTTTCAAGACTCGCAGACCGTACTTTGTATGAAAAGCCCCACGGTCGTCGACCACACATCAAGATGCATAAATACTAAAGCAATAATCTAGGACTTAGTAGAAATGTACTTAGCATTAATTTGGTTCATTTTTACTGTTTATTCTAGAAGAGGTCTTACTAAATATTCAAGTACGGCAAGGAGACAGGCATTATGTTCGATACGCATATTATCTCGAAGGTACGAAAAGATTTTATACTCTACAGATTTTCTAAAAAAAATAACAGATCAAAAAATGCTTTAAGTACATTTTTACTCAGTTCAATTCTTTATAGGTCATACTTAGTTATTAAGTTCTTTAAGTGCGTCACATACTGAGACCGGAGCGGTAGCGGTCCGAGACGGTGTCTTGTATGTCTCATACAGACTCTAAATATACAATATATTCCGGCCTTTTTCTACCACGAAATGGTCCCGCCAGTCGAGCTGTGTTTATTACGCTTTAGATTCGAATATTTCGATCATAACGCGCGTGTGGTCGGCGTTACATATTGCATTGTCTATTGTAGGGTCTGAATATCTATTCACACCTGCGTTTGCACAGCCGCGGTTCAACTGCTTACGTGGTTTCGATCTATTCCATCAGATATAAAAACAGGAGATATATGCCAGTGGGGCGTAATACGTAACACTGATATGGTCACAAATGATTAAAATGTACGTACGTGGTTTCAATTGTGTGGGTGCCAATCAGGAGTGTGACGTGTTTATAATAAACACTGCTCTAAAAGTAGCCAAATTACGGCTCCTAATATAAACTGCCGCGGTTGCACCGCCCGCGTTTCAACTGCAGGTGTGAAAATACCCTAAGGGTTGAGTTACACGCACCCATACGGACGCGCACATCTGTGGTTTTCGAGCAAGATACAATAACCAACTTCAAGAGGGGCTTCTACTATCCGACTCATTCTATTAATTGAGTGCACAAATGTGCGGGTTCGTGTAGAAGTATGTTCTTAAGTCCGTATTGCAGAATAACTCAAGTCTAGTTATTTACTGCCATCCACAGATTAACAATACTAGAAGCAGACCGAACGTAAGGATTAAATAGTGATACTAAATTGATTGTGTGATTCATACTAAAAAAAGCTGCATTTAGGCTTTGTCGTAGCACTAAGAGCATGACAGGCGCGATAAACGTTTATTTCACGCGAGATAATATTTGTCCTGCTCATTCGTTTGGACGAAATATACAACTATCCCCCTGTTACGGCAGGAAACTTCTAGAAATTGGTTACATTGTCTGCCTTATTAGATTACTAATTTGTTTATACCCAATCTAATAACTGTATTTTGTTTGGATATACGCAATATTTGTATTTAAAAAGTGCATGCACCTTATGCTTAATTAGCGGCATGAGCGTCGCCAGCGTGTATGTAACTAAGTTTGATCTGCCTCTATATTATTATAAGTCTGTGCCCCCATCCCATTCTTATCTATATCCTCGAGCTGGTATACGTTGGTACAGATCAAGACTTGGCTATGGTTCTGGAATACGGACCTTGTCTCCATTATTTGGTGAATAAATTCGTTTGTATAGCTCACGTGAGTCTATGATGTTACGGTCTGTTGCGAACATGTACTTAATAATATTATAAATTATTACCTAGTTGAAAGCGTTTCGTTTTTAATATTTTATGTGTATAGTGTAATGGAGAACAATGTAATATGGCGGGTTGAATACCAAGAGTACGCGACTTCGAGATTATGCCGTTAATATAAAATAGAAATACCGCAAAAATAAATATCTGGTATTAACAAAAAATTTTGTATACTTGGCAAGTTTTAACAAGGAATACTAAATATTACTACACATCTACGTTTAAAGGGTACGCTCAAGGGTACACATTCCTCGATTGCCAGCCGCAATACTGGATTAAATAGGTAAAGTGCAGTAAATTCAAAACATTTAAGTTCACTATCCTATTTATACAGTATATCCACTATTAATACAGATAAAATTTACTTAAAGAAATAACATTTTAAAAACTTAACAAGTCGCTGGTTGGTGGAATCGTACAGGCTAGGTACCTATATTAATTTTTTGAATATTAGTAGGATATTATTTCGAGGTGTAAGAGTATGTGTGTATGGGTGTGTATGTGACTATGTGGGAGTATGTGTGTGAGTGTATGTATTTTATAGAACAATAATAATTTATTTCCAAGAATTTACTTTAAATTATTTATTCATTTACATTTATTATAAACGTTATTAAATGTATTCGTTTATTAGTTTTATTTAGTTATTTTTTTGAATTGAACATTTACACGGTGTTCAATCAGTATTGGAGATAGAAACTTAACCATTGAAGATAGCAAATTTTACTAAAATTAACCGCGTTTTATTTTTGAAATTTTGAATCGTGACTTGCTTGAACCGTGTACGGAATCAACTTGGATGGCGATAAAATATCTGCGTGTTCGAGAATAAGTGTTCATACTCATAACCGTTAGCTTTAAATTCAGCTTCATTAGCTTTAAACCACATACAGCAATTAACTGTCAAAGAAACGTGCGTCATTTTTATAAAATTAGTTTTTCTTTTTAACCTTTAGGCGGACGCGAACACCGATCGGTGTCCAAAATACTTTTATTATACGATACCTTTTTTTTTTTTTTGGTTTCATTCTCTCATTTAGGAGAAGGCAAAGGGATCTAGCCCATAACAGCCATGTCTTATTTCTCTTATTTCTTCAGTTTGTAAGTCAGTCTCAGTCAAAACAAGTAATTCGTCGTATACTTAGCGTATACAGTGTCTAGTCACGGTCAAGTCATTCTTCAGTAAAGTGGCAGAATGCTTTACAAAAGATTTTCGCGGCTTCTTGTGGGAACCCGAAAGCTCCGTTACGCACTTTAATTTACACTTCCCTTCACTTGTACACGATTTGCCGTGTTTGTCATATAGTTAGAAACACCAAAGCAGGGCATAATCTCCAAGTTTGCATATCATCGCGGTAGGGGGCCCACCAGAGGCTATTTGCTGTTGCTCATTGCCTCGTGGTGGTTAGTCCACCATTAACACCACTCAACTACCCACATTCGCACAATTAAGTCTAAGGTATGACTAGAGTCTGTCTGGAAATAACAATCATTAGATTATTACTTGAAGAAACTAGTTTTCATGTTGTATCATCTTACAGACAAGCTACAATGTTGAGAGATTTTCTAATATAGGGCATATATTTAGAAGAAGGCATAATTTCAGTAGGTAATCGACGACTGAATTAAAAATGTGAAAAACATTTTTAATAAAAATTTAAACTTTAGAAACAGAGGAATATCATCCAGGTGTAAAAAAGAACGGTGTTAAACGTTAAATGCCTTTGAAACTGCGGAACGGATTTTCATCAAACTTGGCTAAGGATCTGTCCCCTCGTTCAGCCTTAAACAACATGTACATAACAGAATTAACGCAAAACCAGAAATTAGTTTGTTCAGAATCGATAATAGAGACGATTGCAATACATTAAAACACAGTTAATATTTTCTAAATTTTTAATTAAATTGATGTGAATCCTAAAATTGTTTTAAACTGTGTGTCTCTGAATTGCACATGCTCTTTAGGTGATTTGGTGTTATAATTAAATACTGATATTTAACCGATCTCCTTTTTTATTCAGCAATTGTTTTCCCGCCAATACTGGACGGTGAGTGACATCTGTTTTTCCGCGAGTAACTGACAGCTGTAGTAAACTTTTTAGAATTATTAGTCATAAATAGAATAAAATAACTTTATTTGCTGACAGAAATACAAGGTACACAGAAATAATTCACAACAAGCAATATAAGTACAAAAAGCCAGACAATTTTATAATTTATGTGCGCCCTGTACCAGGCCAACGAATTGGATAATGGACACGACAATTTAAAATGCTAGTAACTTTTAACATATTCTTTAAATTATTTGGATAGTAATGCAGATACATTTATTCAATTATAAATTATTTGGTGTGTATAAGGTTTTGCGTTAATTTTGTTACATGTTGTATATAAAAAAACCGCACACTCAGAATACTCGTCATTTTAATCGGGGGGTAAAAAATAAGCTAATTCAGCTGTTGTAGTGTCATCTATTGGACACAGGTTAATGCGTGGTTGTTTCGCCATAGCACTGTATGTGCATTGAGCCCTGACTAAAAGGTTATTCATGTATCAGCGAAAGACAGCTGTGTGCATTTGCTTAGAATGTTTAAAGTATATTACCCCAACAGCTTTCAATCATTGTGACTCCTAGAAACAATGCATAGTTTCAGTTATGCCTTGTAGGTATTTATAATCTATGATAGTACCTTCATGTCTATTATAGTAGTGTCCTATGCTATAATACTAGGAAATAAAACTACAGATTATAAAAAAGATCTCTCAATAAAAATTACTTAACCCACCACTGCCGCGAATTGAAACCGAGCCTTCAAATTCGTGACGATGCTCTTTCCGTACAGACTCTAGACCAATGGGACACGAGCTCATTGGAGAACTGATTACCAATGAACCGTAACTCTTCAATTTCATTGGTGTATTCAGGATTAATTGGGTAATACAGTGGTGTTATTGGTGGCTATGCCTCACAAATCGGCGATACTCTACATGTTACCCAATCAAGTTAAGTTTATACATAAAACTGACGTTTTCTATGTGAAACTTGTTATTTTGGAGTCGAGATTTTATAGGCCAAATATAGAATGTGAGGCCCGACCAGAAATGTGAAATAAGGAAAGAATAACATACCTAACTATTGGACGGGAGTCAATTGCGCTAACTTTGAACGATAGTACCAAAACTGTTACTGCACATATCGTATCGCGCTAATAATTTGAACGGAAATTGGCCTAGTATTTTGTAATACTCATGGTAACTTCTAAACGTTTAATTGGGTGCGACAGTAAACCAGCTCTGAGCTCTTATAAGCTCAGCATATAGCCGAGTCGTTTCCCTTTCGCTGCTGCGACACTTATCTAAGTGTTCTGTTATTTTATTTGCCTAACAATTGTTGTATATGTGTCGAAGTGGCGAATAAACAGTTTCTTTCTTTCTTTCTAATTGTTTAGAAAACAGATACCTGTTTTTACATCAGCTAAACCAAAAACATTCTGTTCGAACGGCAATACCGTTGTAAAATAACGCAATTGACCCTCTCCTGGGGACCATTCGCGCTATTTTACAACGGTTTTACTGTTCGGACGGAACTATTTTGGTTTTGGTTTAGTTTTAGTTTAGCGGATGTAACAAATGGTATCGCGCTAATTTCCGTGAACGATTATATCGTTGACGCTATCAAATTAAAACCAAACACGAAATGTGTAGAGCTAAAAACAAATATTTAAAAAAGATTAGGTTGATTTCCGTTCAAATGATTAGCGCGATACGAAATGTGCTTAACGTAACGTTTTTGGTTATGGTTTAGCTTTGGTATTAATCGTTCAAACTTAGCGCGATCGGCCCCCAGGTATTATAATAATGCAGTGTTTTAATTCTGGTTGGAGCTTGAGTTTCTTTTGTCATTTTCCTATCCAATGACAGCTCATTGGATGAAATGGCTTTAACAAAATACGTAAACTATTGAATATTAGTTAAATGCCATGTAATCATTGCAGAGGGTAGTAACTAAGGAAAACGTTTTAGTTCTAATGTTCAGTGCCAAATTATAATATAGTTGCGTTAAGTAATTTTCTTGTAAGATTTAGTAAGTATTTCATGGAAAAATAAAGATTGTATTTACTCAGTATAGTGATTGGAGTACAGGAAGAAAGCTCAAATTTTATTATACGCAATGTATATAAATGTAAGAAAGAAGTGTATTTATTCAATGTAAGATTTTTTTTTTCCATTTACGTCTAAATTGTAATGTAATTTTGGTCATGGGCAGTAAGCAGGTCACTGATATTTCTCGAGCATGACAAAGAAGACCGAGGTAACGATTGCAATGTTAGGGACGTGAGGCTTGATTCATGACGGCTGACAATCGGAAAATGCTGTGCTATAGTTTATCAGGAGAGTTTGGAAATAAGCAAGATTTCTAATGAAAACAATAGAAGTAGGACAAGCACGTATAATTTTTTAGATTCTGTACCAAGTACCTTAGACTTTCAAAATGATAGCTTTGAATGACGCTTTATTTCGCCGAATCCAAGATATTTTGCCGGTGACTGTAAATTGGGGAATCGCGGGTTTCGCAGACAGGGTCAGTGTCCACTAGGCAACAATAATAAATATTTAAACGTAGAATAATAAAAAGAAAATACATTTTCTCTCAAATATTCTTTATTGCAACAGAACATTACAATTATAACAAAGTACAAACGACTGGTCATGTACAAAGGTGGACTTATCTCTATAAGAGATTTGTACCATCGACCTGAGCATTGGATTTAGCAAACAGAGTAACTGAGTTATATGTATGTGTGTGTGTATTGTATGTGTTATAATAGAAATTAACAGACTTGACTCCCAAATCAGGGGTTCCATTACACAAATTCATCGTTATCGTCGTCGGTTACGTTCTGACATGTGATTGGTTGGCTCGTCGTTCGCTCGGCAATTTGACGGTTTCTCATTGGTCACATAATAAATCTAAAGGCAGGATCACTTATAATCATAGCTTATAATAAATAATTGATTGTAACACGAAAACTTACCAAATTAAAAGTGTCGTTTTGGTAACAGTATGTATATTATTAACAATAGAGCACATAATGAAAGATATTAACAAACATACTAAAAAAAAAGGGCCATAGGTAAAACACCATGTTCCAGGTCACTGCTTTGAGGCAGGATACAGAGAGGGTTAGCTGCGTTGCCACATTGTACGACCAGACTTATGCGCTGGCCCAAGTAGCTGCCAGCCCTCATAACCGGATACTTCTACCAGACGCGACGCCAGCTCTTTGAAGAGCTGATGCGCGTCCGATCCCCAAGGCCCCATGGTCTCTACCGCAAAAGGCAGAAATTCGTAACCCGCAAAGATTCGTTATGTTTCGTTTTATATATCTAACAGACTTCAAAAATAGAAGGATGTTCTCAATTTTTTTTTTTAATTCTTCTTATTCATATATCAGCCTAATATTTTATATAACTATTGATAGGTATAATTAATTATAAATACTAGAGTTTTTCGACACTCAAGACGTATCTCACATGCAACATATTTCGTGGGAGCTCAGTACCTAGTATGAATGAAAAGTCGCGATATATATAAAAAATGACTTTTCAATCGAGATGGTCGGTATCGCACGAAATCGCCCCCCACTGGGCATGAAGTCATTGCTCGACTGCGAGTCGGTCACCTGGCTGCGGTAAAAATTTGTAATTTTTCATGTTTTTTATTGCCCAGTGTTCAGTAAGATTTCAAACAGGATTATATCACTTAGTAGGTAGATAGCTTAGTATGCATTAAATAAACAAAATCTAAATTTTTCCATGGAATACATTGTAAATCGCCTCCAAGTGCCAATATTGTTTTAACGTGTTCAAGCCGAATTATATTTAAATTTTTATGTATTAATTCTTAACTTGAAGTGTCGCGAATCGTGAAAAATGTAAAAGGCAATACTTGGCCAAGTATTATTTGGTCATAGCAAAGGTTATATTGACATTAACAAATCAAAAAAAAAACAATCGTTGCCAAATCTGTCTATACATTTCAGACACTTCATGTTAGGCCCCATCGCCCAGTTGCGCGTTTACCGTTACGTTGGACACCGCACCGGCGGTGCCAGGTTCAAACTCGGCCCGCCAAGTACCCGACAACACTTCACTGCCACTAATTAAACTAATAAAAATATTGGAAATATTTTTTTTTTATTTCATTCCAAGTATCTTTTGCCTATCCTCTCTTGAAACCTAAATCGCACTATGCCGGATGAGTTGCTAGCATATTGTAACTACTGATTTAAATCATTAATTATAATATTAGCTAGATTATTTACATGAAACAACAAATTTATAAAACACAATTGAAAATACCTATGTCTTATAGAAAAAATACGCGTTCCAAAACGCTTCCGTGAGGCATATATTTTTTTTTAGGCACAACGGGTTGGTACTTGACCTCAATCACACCTGATGTTAAGTGAAGATGAGGTCGAAGGTGGAAGCGTACTGACCCGGAAACCCCAACACATTTGGGGGACTGGCTATCTTATCTCTGACAACCGGAACATAACAATGCTATTAACATTGCTGCTTGGCGGCAGATTTAGATAAAATGGTGGTAGCTAGCCAGGCGGACATTTAATATACCCTACCACCAACCAAACCGAGTGCTAATATGTACCCCGCTGGGGATCGAACCCGCGACCTCCGAATCGTATACCCAATGTTGTTTACATTGAGCCACGGAGGCGGTTGAAATCACACCTGATGTTAAGTGAAGACGAGGTCGAAGGTGGAAGCGTACTGACCCGGAAACCCCAACACATTTGGGGGACTGGCTATCTTATCTCTAACAACCGGACCACAAGAATGCTGCTTGGCAGGCCTATCCTCTTCTCAAACCGTATTATTAATAATAAATATAATATGAAGGTTTTCCGTAGCGCTCTTATTTTGAACGCGCTCTAAACGATACCACATCTAAAATCCGGTATAAACTTTTAAATACCGATATTTTCGAAACCGGTTACAAGCCCTGTCTGACAGTCAGTGTTTTTAAAGCGCCTATATACAGTTTACTACAAGTACTGAACTTCAATATGGCGGTTTGTTTACATAATTCATCATCAGATCAGCTCCAAGATTCCAAATTATAGTATTGTCATTCGAACTACATATACATAAAAAGACGCGTTAAGCATAAGAAAAACAAACCAAGATTCCATTACTAACAAGAACATAACAAACAGAACAAATACGGGCCTTAGTTTAGAGAAGCCGCGTCAGAATTAACACCAATGTTGTTTAGGTAGGTATGGAATCCTCAAAGCAAAACCCCTACACTCAGTATATGATACAACTTTGCTATTCTGGAGAGAAACGTAACGTTTCTTTTTATACAAAGAGAAAAACTTTTCCTAGAATTTCTTCAAAAACTATAATGACGCTTGCGCCCCCAAGTTCATCCATCTCCTGGAAATGGCCCTTCATTACTACCTGTAAGCTAAAAAGAAATAAAAACTTTTTATTTATTTTTATTTTATTTTTTTTTATTGCGGCTGGTGCCCAATTAGTAGTACGTATTCGAGAGTTCTGGACCAGCCCCGGGCCCTCCCCCTAAAAAAAGGTCACCACGGTGTGTTCCCCCTTTCACGGTCTCATTGGCGGCTTTAATTGGGTCGTTATTGACGGATTTGCCAGTTAACTTTGTTTGCTAATTATAATGGCTAGTAAAAAATTGTCCTTATCTAACCTAATAATAGGTTCACACATAAATCAAGTGGACGATAACTCCTCGGCTTTTGGCGCTTTTGTGTACCTACAACTGATACAAGTCTGAACTTGTTCATGGTAAGCATAGCGATTACAGCAGGTGTATGTTTTTAATATGGAAAAAAATTAAATTTATTGTCAGCAATGAAACTGCCTTTCCATTATTCTTTTATTTAGTTTTCTAATTTATGATCAATTTATATTTATGGCAGTAGTCGACAAAAAACATGCACCTTTTACGGTGAATAGAAACTTCGTAATTTAAGTTATTTCATTATAGTATACCATTTTTTCCTAGTAAGATTTGGAAACAGGTGAGACTTTTTTGCTCGTCACGTTGGAATGTGTACGCCTTTAGATGAAATGATAACGATCACCCACTGTCAAATTTATTTATGTTAGTTATTCTTTAGATCGCCATCTGCGGCATACGCAGTATTTTTTCTTAATTTTTTAATTCGATTCAATAATAAATATGTAGGGTTAATTCTTAATAGCTACTACGTATGTGGTATCACCACTCTACCTGGATAGGGTATTTAAAGCGAGACGGCTTGTACAGCACCACAGTCCAAATTCGATCGCCCGCCTCGCCTCGAGACACAGTCGTACATTTCATAGTGAAAAGTGTTAAACTACGCTTTCTGTCATGTCGGTAAGTTTTTGTCTGTAACTACATTGTTTATGTGTTGTCTACTTTACCTGGACGATCTGTTTCGATGCAATTGCTTGACCTAACCTTCGTTTTCTGCTCGTTTCAGACGTCGATTCCTGACAGTGATTACACCTTTAAGAACTATTACTTTCCTACTGCCGATCTAAGCGACGATGATGAAACTCAAGATCCTCCTGCCTTGAAGGTCAAGCAAAACATTGCTAAGAGAAACATTGATTGTTTCTTTGAGAAGCCCAAGAAAAAGAGGGTCCGACTACAGTCTTCCAATATTGCCCAAGCTAACGGAGAAGGAACTTCATACATTTCATCGAATAATGATGACGGATCCTCAGCGAGTCATCTCATTAAAATAGAAGTGTATGAGATGAAAAAGTTGAAAGATGTTCAACCAATTGATTACTGGAAATATGCAGATGTTCGTGTTAAATATTACGCCTCAGAAGACGACAAGCATTACCGAAATGTAAGAGATTTAATTTACAATATAACAAAACAGGTGGCAACGAAGACCGACTGCACAAAGTACTACATAACAGCGGATAAGAAATAATTCCTGGAATAGCCCGTTTCTTGCGACTCCCAATAGAGCAACGTTATAATTTATGGGTTTCTTCTTAGCACATTAACTGTCGCGACGCAGACTCTACTGAAAAACAGCAATAAATTTTTCGTTCCCCACCGTTTTATACCTGTCTATAAGATACACCTCATATAAGCCACATGCCACCGAGAGATACATTTGTCTAACGCAGGCAGAAGGATGGCACACTTCGAAACTCAATACGATGACCAACTGGTACGACTGTGTCTCGAAGCCGAACAAGACGAAATCGACCGACAACTCTATGAACTCTACGATGATGTCGCAAACCAAGGACCAACAAAATCGTAAGTTTTTTTTTCCCTTGTTTTTATTGTTATGATTCTATACCCGAACGAGTAACTTGTATGAACATGTACCAAACTAATGTAGAGGGGGCGAGTATGGGTCGGTATATAAACGAGTTGTTCTGGGGTATTGGTATCACTAACAATTAATTCGTAGTTTTGAATTTAGAACAATGTTGTCTTTGTCGACTGATGAAATACTATCATTAAATAAATTACTTATAATAAGTAAATTTCATCGTTGTATTAGAATGTGGTATATTAGTCACAAACTGCCTAATGCCATGTTGGAGGACTTAGAGATTATGCCCTATTATACACCTTGTCGTGGTCATTCAAAAAAAAATTATGTGACTACTGGAGAGACCGATGAAATTGATGGTGTTATGCTAATGCAAGCATATTGCAAGCTGTGCAATGTGAGTATTATAATCGAGTTCTCGATTGTAATATTAATTTTGAATGTTTACTTTAACCTATACTTATTAACCTATGCACCTCTTTACAGATCGAGTTCTCAAGTTGGCGGGAAAAGAAAATCGGAATCATGTGAAGGAACTGCTTCGAAGACTCGTCGAACACTAGAATGTCAAGATTATCAAGAACCATCAACATCAAGAATAGTGCCCCCAACTGTGAGTTACTTAGATAAACTAATAGTAGAATGTACCATATGTAAAGTGTCAGTCAGCAAGCGATATTTTTCTAGCCATTTAAAGAGTAATTTACATAAAAATAATTTAATTACTGTTCACGATAACTTAGCAAATGTTCAGGTTATTGAGAGTGCATTTGGACAAAGGGTAAAAACTTACCGAATAACTTCAGACTCCAATATATTACATTTAGAAGTCGAAACGCCTGAATCATTTCTATTAGGAATAAAATCCACTTTATTACAACTGATGAGCAAATGCATTAGTGATTTAACCCTCATCAAGGTAAATTTTATTTTACATGCCGATTTTGTGCAACAAACAAAAGATTTACACAATTCTTTTGACTTTCAAACTTTTAATTATAGCTATTGCGTGGGGGATGATCCTGATAGCATAATTTCATTAATTTTTAAAGAAATTTCTGAAAAAGTTAGTAATTTTGAAAAGAAAGACAGCGGTTGGAGTTTGGAGAAAATCATATATCTTGATATGAATGTTAATAAATTTAACCCTTTACGCGGTTCCTCCTATATAGACTTGCCTCTTGATATAAAACACAAAAAAGCCATCGTAAATGTTAAAAATAATGACCAACAATGTTTTCAATGGGCTGTACTTTCCGCACTATATCCAGCTGCTCAACATTCTGACAGAGTAACGTCATATTTAAGTCATAAAAACAAATTAAATTTCACAAACATTCCTTTCCCGATGAAACTTAAAGATATTCATAAATTTGAACAGCTAAATAATATCAGCTTAAACGTTTTCGGTTTAGAATATGTTGCTAAAGAGAAAAAAAACCAAATCATTGGGCCTTTATACTTCACGAAACATCGAAAAGAAACTCACATTAATTTATTATATTTGAAAAATGGTGCTAGTAACTGTGGCCATTACTGCTACATAAAGAATTTATCTAGATTAGTTAGTAATCAAATCACTGCGAGACACGGCGCTGTTTATATCTGTGACGGCTGTTTGCTGTATTTTCCAACACAGGAACAGTTAAACAATCACTATCAGTTCGATTGTAATCATATAAAAACTGATTTACCAAATGACAAGCCGAGGAAAACCATATGGTGTGGAGAACCGCTACCTAATAACAGATTAGCCTTCAACAATTATGAGAAAAAATTAAAAATTCCGTTTGTAGTGTACGCAGATTTCGAATCATTTTTAAAGCCCATACAAACATGTAAAAACGACCCATCTAAATCCTTCACAGCCAATATACAAAAACACGAAGTGTATAGTTTCGGCTATTATATTAAATGTTCATACAATGATCAACTTTCTGTTTATAGAAAGTATACGGGTGAAGATTGTGCCCAGGTTTTTATGAAATTTCTTAAAAATGATTTAATTAACATCTGTCGAAAAAACTCCTTTCAGATATGTCCAGTGCCATTGACCACCGAAAATAATCGGGATGTGTTACAAAGTAGGGTATGTTTTATTTGTGAAAGTGAATTGAAAAATGATTCCACGGTATATTGTGATTGGTATACTGGCTTGTACAAAGGAGTTGCTCACTCGATGTGTGCTTCTAATTATAGAGCTCCCCGGTTTGTTCCTGTCTTTTTGCACAACTTAAATAATTATGATGCACATTTCATTGTTCACGCGCTGAATTTTGATGAGGGAGATATTGAAATAATTCCCCAAAACAAGGAAAAGTATATATCATTTTCAAAAAAAATTAATGTTTTAAATAATACTATGACCTTGAGATTTTTAGATTCTTTTAAATTCATGTCGTGTAGTTTGGAAAAGTTAGCACAAAATCTTAAAACCGACAAATTTCATGAACTCCATAAAAATTTTCCGGATCAAGAAGATTTTAAGCGTTTGACTAGGAAAGGCATTTTCCCTTATGAATATATGACTTCATTTAATATATTAAAACAAGATTATCTTCCAGCCCAAGATAAATTTTATAACTCGCTGGTAAATGAGCATGTTTCACTGGAAAGTTATAAACACGCAGAAGACGTATGGAATCATTTTAATTGTAAAAATATGTCTGATTACTCAGATTTATATTTAAAAACCGACGTCTTATTACTAACTGACATATTTGAGAATTTCAGAAGTTTATGTTTATCTACTTATGATTTAGACCCTGCTCATTATTTTACTGCGCCCGGTCTGAGTTGGGATGCCATGTTGAAGTATACAAAAGTAAACCTAGAACTTCTGACCGATTTTGCCAAAATTGCGTTCATAAAAAAAGGTATTAGAGGCGGTATTTCTCAATGTAGCAATAGACACGCGAAAGCTAATAATATGTTCATGGAAGACTACAATAATGAATTACCTTCATCCTATTTGATCTACCTAGATGCAAATAACCTGTACGGTTGGGCTATGTCACAATATCTCCCCATCGGTGAGTTTGAATGGGTTGATGTAAATACTAATTTCAACGTTTCAGATGATTCAGAATATGGATTCGTGTTAGAAGTTGATTTACAATATCCTGATAATTTACACGATTCTCATTCCGATCTACCTTTCTGTCCGGATAATTTATGCTCTGAAAATAGCAAAGAAAAAAAATTAATACTAAATTTAAACAATAAAACTAAATACATCATCCATTATAGGAATCTAAAACAATGTTTAAAATATGGTTTACAATTAACGAAAGTACACCGAGTACTTAAATTTAAACAAAGTATATGGCTGAAAAAATACATCGATTTAAACACAAATATGCGTACTTTAGCGGTCTCAGACTTTGAAAAGGATTTTTATAAACTAATGAATAACTCTGTCTTTGGAAAAACTATGGAAAATATCGAAAAACGGGTTAATGTAAAACTACTCACACATTGGGAGAATCGAGGTAAAGTTGAAGGTGCTCAATCATTAATATCGAGGCCTGAATTTCACAGTCTTTCAATTTTCTCAGAATCGTTGGTAGCTATACAATTAAGAAAAACTAAATTGCTGTATAACAAGCCTATATATTTAGGTTTTTGCATATTAGATATTTCGAAAACATTAATGTATGACTTTCACTATGACTATATGAAAATTAAATTTCAAAAGAATTTAAAACTACTTTATACTGATACCGATAGTCTTATCTATCAGATATATAGTAAAAATATATATTATGACATAAAGCCCGATTTATTGACTTACTTTGATACATCTGATTATCCCATGGATAATAAGTATGGGTTACCGCTAGTTAATAGGAAGAAACTAGGTCTCTTTAAAGATGAAAATAATGGAAAAATATTTAGAGAGTTTGTTGGATTGAGATCAAAAATGTATGCGATTGATGTAGACCACAAATTTACAGCAAAAGCAAAAGGTGTCAATAAAAATGTGACAAAGAATTTTAATATGGAGCAATATAAAAGTTGCTTATTCCAAAAAAAGATTCACATTTCTGAGATGTTGCGATTCAAATCTATTAAACATGTAATTTATACCCAAAAAATTAATAAGATTTCTTTATCGCATAATGACACCAAAAGGCATTTACTGGAAAATTGTACTGATACTCTAGCTTGGGGGCACTATAAATTAAGAAAAAGTGAACACTTTTAAGTTATTTTTTACGTCAGGAACATTTTTTAGTTTTATATAAAAAAGTTATTATTCACACGTCGTAGCCTTATATAATTAATTAACCTATTGTGTCAAATTTTTATTACATGCGTATGTAGCGTGTAGCACTATTTTTGCAATTTGTTTCGCTTCATTGTATGAAAATAGTTTTGTAGTCGTAGTATAACGTATATAGTATTTTGTGGGGGGTCCTAGAACTCAGGTTGTTGAGCAACTAATGTGTATAGAAAATCTAAAAATGTATAAGTAAATTAAACATAGTTAATTATTATTTTTGTAATTTTAAAATGAAAGATAATACTAATTGAGATGTTAAATTGATTTTATTGTTTTTTTTTTTTTACTTTGATAATATGCTGATATATGAGGGAGAGGAGGCCTTTGTCCAGCAGTGGGACATTGGGAGCTTATAATAATAATATATGCTGATAAAATCAAAGTAAAAATTAAATGAAATTTCTGTGTATATGTGGGAAGTATATGAATATATTTATCGACACTCATATAATAATAATACTGTATGATGACTAATTTTAAAAGATGTGTTGTTGTGGAGTTTCTTAGGTCGCTTCTTCTCCATAGCCATAACACCTTTTTGAAGCGATATAGTAAAAAATTTAAAGTTTATAATAAGTGTTTTATTGTTTTTATTCCATTCCCCCATTCTACAGCCTGCAAGTAACACGCTCAATAATGAAAAATGATTCATTTCATACACCCCTTCACAGCTATAGTAGCAGGTCCTAGTGGGTGTGGTAAATCAAACTTTGTCACTAATTTTCTTAAATTTATGAAAGAAATATGTAACACTAATTTTTCACGAGTAGTATGGTGTTACGATGAAATGCAACCTTTATATAATTTGAACAACGTCGACTACAGTCAAGGTATACCGGATTTAAACATGTTTGATGGGAAGCAACCACAATTACTTATAATAGATGATCTTATGAGAGAATCCGATGGTCGTATAGTGGACATTTTTACTAAAGGTAGTCATCATAGAAACCTTAGCGTGTTTTATATAACACAAAATTTATTTCATCAAGGCAGAGGACAACGTGACATTTCTTTAAATTCAAGTTACATAGTATATTTTAAAAATCCCCGGGATAGAACACAAATACGCCATTTAGCGCGCCAAGTGTTCCCAGATAACTCTAAGTTCGTAGAAGAAGCTTATAAAGATGCTACGTCAGAAGCACATGGCTATCTAATGATTGATTTAAAGCAAAATACAGACGACATGTGTCGTTTTAAGACTAAGATATTTCCCCTCAATAGCAATTGTGTAGTTTATGTATCGAAAAAGGGTTATAAATATAATACGTATCGTGATAAAATTACAGTTAACAGTAGATAATGTCTGAAGAAGCAGTGACACGAGATCGAGAGTTAGTTTTACAAGTACTAACACCTAAATATCGCAAAGCTCTATTAAAAGAATGTACTGATGACAAAATAAATCGTATCTGTGAAAGTATTTTAGATACTTTGGATGAAATCCCCATAAAGGAAGTCCGGGAATCAAAATTTAGCTTCTTAAATCTACATTGTTTCTTTTCAACAAACATTGCTTAGTATTTGCTTCTAATATTAACAACATTGTAAAAATATTATCAGTCGTTTACAATGGTTGGTAGAGTGACGACGCATCTAGACTTATTAAAAGCATTACATACACTCAAACCTAAGTATTGTACAGCTTTATTGAAGGTTTGTAAGGATGAAGAAATAAATTGTTTATGTGAATGCATTTATAATATTTTAAATGGTAAAATTCCTCTGAAGAATCAAGATAAATCCAAGTTGAATAAATACAAAACTATATTGAGAAAATTGGTGTCTAAAGGTAAAAGTAACTCTCGAAAACGAATTATTATACAGAAAGGTGGAGCATTCCTACCCATTATTTTAGGTTCCGTTCTCAGTGGATTACTAAGTTCGTTTCTAAATAAGTAAAAATTACAATGGAACATACAAAGAAAATGATACTTGTGGAACCCCACATCCTAGAAAGGATTAGAGACAGTAACCATGTTCATGAAAAGCCCTTATCCCGTCTTGATGAGGAAATGAGTAAAATCTTACACAGTAAAATTGATGATCGTGAGAAGTGGACACAGTACTCGCAAATTTTACAAAGATATTTACATTTTGCTAATAAAGAACGTCATCCCATTAAATTACCAATAGTTACAGATGACTCTATGTATGATGTTTTTAAGACTATTAAAAAGGAAGAAAGTGATGTTAAAACAATAGTTCCAGAATTGCCAAGAATAGAGGAAGACGTAGCAGCGGAAAAACATATCTCATCACGTTACACTCCAAATTATTTATTTAAGTATATACCAAAAACATATAAAAAGAAGGGCGAGTTGTTATTGGAAGGTATATTGGATCATGAAAATATTATTAAATGGGATACCAATGGTCATGTTGTAATCAATGACGAAGTTATTGATAACAGTAATATTGTGGATTTAGTGAACGATGCCCTAAGACCATTACGACGCCCAAAACCATTAGGCTGGGAGAAGTTTGCTTCAGCTTTAAGGGATATAAAAATACCGTTATCTTGTATAGGTAACCCAGAAACGCTTGAATATATTAATAATATTCATTCATCTGATTTAGAGAAAGACGATCCAGCTCAAATTAAAACGCCAAAGCAAAAACCTGGTGGCTTGTTTCACAAAAGAAAACTTGACTGGGAGAAATGGACTCCCATATAGATAATATAAATAAAATTTATTATGATGTCTCTCATCCAGCTGGATACAGTAGCATTGAAAAATTGACGAAAGCTATGCAAGGGAAAATGAATGAAAAGGATGTAAAGAAGTGGTTACAATCCCAAGAAACTTATACTTTACATAAACCTGTCAATAGGCGATTTCCTAGAAATAAATATATTTTATCTAATTTTAATGAACTCTGGCAAGCAGATTTAAGTGACATGCGAACATACAATCAATATAATGATGGATTTAATTATATTCTCTGTGTTATTGATGTGTTTAGTAAGTATGCATTTGCGAGACCTATGAAAAAGAAAAATTCTAAAACTGTAAAGATATGTTTTGAAAGCATATTTATTGAAGCGAAAGCTACTCCTAGACATATACAATCTGATAAAGGTACAGAATTTGTTTCAAGAGATGTAAACCAGTACTTCAAAAAGAAAAATATTAATTACTATACAACTAACAATCCGGACATAAAGGCCAGTATTGTGGAAAGATTTCAAAGAACCCTAAAAATGAAAATGTGGCGATATTTCACACATAATAATACGTATAGGTATGTTGATATTTTACAAGATTTATTATATTCTTATAATCACAGTGTCCATTCAAGTATAAAAATGTGTCCAAGTGATGTGAATTCCAGTAATATAATGACAGTATGGTCTAATTTATATGATAGGTACAACTTAAACACTTCAGACCGATTACCATTTAAAGTAGGTGATTATGTTAGAATAACGAAATATAAACACATTTTCCAGAAAGGTTATGAAACAAATTGGTCCGATGAAATATTTGTAATAGAATCCATTGTAAAAAGACTTCCTTGGTTGGTTTACAAATTAAAAGATCTACAAAATGAATCAATAATTGGTACATTTTATGGAAGGGAATTACAAAAAGTAATCTATGACCCCACTATTACCTACAAAATAGATAAAATAATACGCACTCGCTATTCTGGCAACAGAAAGGAAGTGCTAGTCAAATGGAAAGGATATCCTAATAAATTTAATAGTTGGATATCCGCATTAAACTTAGAAACAATATGACGGAAGATAGTTTTTATCTTACTTTGCCAAGCAATAGTTCAACTGCATATTTCCCCCAAAATACAACCGCCAACTTTGTAACAAAGTTACCTAAAACTGTTCAATTGGAAGGAGAATGGGTTGTAGGATTAGCTGAATTTCATTATCCCTGTGCTATATTTAACGTCCAAGAAAATGAGAATATTCTTTTCGTCAAGAAGAAAGTAATAGTCGAAGGAGATGACGAATCATTAATATCAGTGGAATATAAATCCCAAATTCCTTCATTTCCTTATGATAACATCAACAATTTTCTAAAAGTATTTAATGAAAATAGCCTCCTACAAAATCAAGTGGCATTCCAAATTGATAACGACTCGAAACTTATCACTGTTACGAACTTAACTCGCAGTGTATCATCGTTGATTTTGTCACCTACATTAAATCTTCAACTCGGTTTCGAGCCATATACAAATTTAATTGCGGATCCATACGCTAAATACCCAGCGAACTTACAATTAGGATTACCATCACAGCTATTTATTTACTCTGATATTATTCATCCTCAAATAGTTGGAGATGTAATGACCTCATTATTTAGAATCATACCGCTAGATCCATCAAAATACAACTATGGTGCTTATAAAATGCACGTATTATCTCCAATTCATTATCTTCCAGTAATGCGCAGAGAATTTGACATAATCGAAATAGATATAAGAACAAGCATTGGTAATAGAGTTCCATTCCAGTTTGGAACTGCATGTGTTAAACTACATTTTAAACGAATAAAATGAATTATAAGCGTGATAATATCGTTTGTCCTTATCATCATTATTATTCTAATCAAGCTGGATCAGGTGTAGGTATCATATACAGAGGTGTACCGCATCAACGTGGTCACGGCATTGGAAGTTTTTTGGGCGGACTATTTAGATCTGTATTTCCACTCATAGCAAGTGGTGCCAAGACAGTCGGGAAAGAGGCATTAAGCGCAGGAGTAGGTTTATTATCAGATATGGTCAGGGCACAACCAATGGGGGAATCAATTAAGTCTCGACTCAAAGAAGCAAGTGCTAATTTAAAACGAAAAGCGGATAACAAAATTGATTCGCTTATGTCTGGCTCAGGGTATAAAATCAAGAGACTTCGAAAGAAACCTACCATTTCATTGAAACCATCTAAGCGAAGAGGAGTTGACAGGAAGAAAAAAAGTAATATAAAAGATATATTTTCAAATTAACTATGTCGTTTCTTCATAATAATTCTTGTGAGTGTGTTAAATCAGAGTTAGATCTTTTTGCTATACCATCAACACAGACAAGTATTGAGAGTGGGCAATGGATTCATTGTACACCGATATCATCGCTAAGTGATGAAGGACCAATTGAATTTGTTATGCCAGGAAGTGGAGATGACTACATTGATTTGTCACACACCCTCCTTCATGTTAAAGCTAAAATTATAAACCTAGATTCTACCACTCCTCCCCCTGATGAGAAGACAGCACCTGTTAATAATTGGTTGCATTCACTTTTCAACCAATTAGATGTTTATCTAAATCAAAAACTTGTATCACCTCCTAATAACACATATGCTTATCGGGCTTATATTGAGACTCTACTTAATTATGGACCAGCGGCAAAACAATCACACTTGACTTGTGGTATGTGGTACGAAGATACAGCTTCAAAGATGGATTCATGTGATGACAACAACAAGGGCTTTCACAAAAGACATCAACGGGTAAAAGACGGCAAATCAGTTGAAATGATTGGACATTTGCACGGTGATCTATTTAATCAAGAAAAGTTCTTAATAAATGGGGTAGAAATACGTGTTAAATTAGTACGTAACAAAGACACTTTTAATTTAATGTCATCATCAGTGAATTCAAAATATAAAGTTCAAATTGATAGCGCTACTCTTATATTGCGAAAGGCAAGAATAAATCCATCCGTTTTACTCGCTCATCAAAAAGTTTTAACCACTACAACTGCAAAATATCCAATTACTCGCGCTGAAGTTAAAGTTTTAACTATTCCATCAGGAGTCCGTGGAAAAACAATTGACAATGTATTTCTTGGTCAGGTGCCGAAAAGATGTATTATCGGATTTGTTGATAATGTTGCTTTTAATGGTACTTTCAATACCAATCCATTTAACTTCGATAATCATGATATAAATGTATTTAGCTTGTATGTAGATGGGCAACAAATTCCTTCTAAAACCCTAATGCCATCATACCGTAGCGGTGTGTTTACGAGTAGTTACCATACGTTATATACTGGAACAGGTATTCACTTTTTGAATGAAGGCAATTCCATATCGATTGAGGACTATGCAAATGGATACTGCTTAATGGCATTTGATTTAACTCCTGATCTATCTGCTAACTCAAGTTCCCACTGGAATTTGATAAAACATGGGTGTGTTAGAATAGAAGTCCAATTTGAATCAGCTCTTGCAAAAACTTTTAACTGCATTGTGTACGCAGAGTTTGACAATGTTATAGAAATTAATAAAAATAGAGATGTGAGTGTAGATTATAATAGTTAAGTATTCAGCATTTTTGTATCTATTATAGTATATAAGATTTCCATATAATATTTTTCATCATTATCCGTTAAACTACCTTAATGTATGTATTTAAGAAAGTATTTCAATAATGGATACACACGAAATTAGACTATTTATGAAAAAGATAAATCACAGTCTAGAATTTAACGTGTTCCCTGCTAACAGAATACCAATGTACATAGAAGCACCCACTTACTTTATTTCTAACTTGGATCCTGATACAAAATCGGGATCACATTGGGTAGCCATTCATATCAATGCTAATGGTATCGGTGAATATTTTGATTCATATGGTAGAAAGCCTACCGGCCACCATAAATCGTTTTTGAAAAGAAATACTCGGAAATGGTTTTACAATAATAAAATTCTTCAAAGTCACTTAACTTCTGTTTGTGGTGAATACTGTTTAGTGTATCTGTACTTTAAGTTTATGAATATGAGCATGTCAGAGTTTTTAAGAGATTTTTGCGATATTCCTTTGTATAACGATATATTCATAAATAAAATATTTAAAACCATTTTTTGAAATAAATTTATTTTACCAATTATCTGTTTTTTATTTACATTATCCTATTTTGATATAGAAGAGTGAAGATAATGAAACATCAGAATTACAGTTTTACTTTATTTATTTTCTAATTAAACATTATAATACAATATTGTAGCTAACTAATCTATCTGCGGGGTTGGACTATAGACACCCGGTGATAATGAAAACAATTTTTCAGACGCCCACGACGTTTCATAAACTTCTTCTTCCTGTTCCAATGACATGAGTGGGTTCGCTGGCCGCTGCAGAAATGTTAGTATAGGGGGAGGTGAGGGTCTTGAATACCCACCATAATCGTAATTGGCCCACTGGCGGAGATTATTTAGGTTTTCTTCATGGAATTCATAGAGTTGTCGGTCGATTTCGTCTTGTTCGGCTTCGAGACACAGTCGTACCAGTTGGTCATCGTATTGAGTTTCGAAGTGTGCCATCCTTCTGCCTGCGTTAGACAAATGTATCTCTCGGTGGCATGTGGCTTATATGAGGTGTATCTTATAGACAGGTATAAAACGGTGGGGAACGAAAAATTTATTGCTGTTTTTCAGTAGAGTCTGCGTCGCGACAGTTAATGTGCTAAGAAGAAACCCATAAATTATAACGTTGCTCTATTGGGAGTCGCAAGAAACGGGCTATTCCAGGAATTATTTCTTATCCGCTGTTATGTAGTACTTTGTGCAGTCGGTCTTCGTTGCCACCTGTTTTGTTATATTGTAAATTAAATCTCTTACATTTCGGTAATGCTTGTCGTCTTCTGAGGCGTAATATTTAACACGAACATCTGCATATTTCCAGTAATCAATTGGTTGAACATCTTTCAACTTTTTCATCTCATACACTTCTATTTTAATGAGATGACTCGCTGAGGATCCGTCATCATTATTCGATGAAATGTATGAAGTTCCTTCTCCGTTAGCTTGGGCAATATTGGAAGACTGTAGTCGGACCCTCTTTTTCTTGGGCTTCTCAAAGAAACAATCAATGTTTCTCTTAGCAATGTTTTGCTTGACCTTCAAGGCAGGAGGATCTTGAGTTTCATCATCGTCGCTTAGATCGGCAGTAGGAAAGTAATAGTTCTTAAAGGTGTAATCACTGTCAGGAATCGACGTCTGAAACGAGCAGAAAACGAAGGTTAGGTCAAGCAATTGCATCGAAACAGATCGTCCAGGTAAAGTAGACAACACATAAACAATGTAGTTACAGACAAAAACTTACCGACATGACAGAAAGCGTAGTTTAACACTTTTCACTATGAAATGTACGACTGTGTCTCGAGGCGAGGCGGGCGATCGAATTTGGACTGTGGTGCTGTACAAGCCGTCTCGCTTTAAATACCCTATCCAGGTAGAGTGGTGATACCACATACGTAGTAGCTATTAAGAATTAACCCTACATATTTATTATTGAATCGAATTAAAAAATTAAGAAAAAATACTGCGTATGCCGCAGATGGCGATCTAAAGAATAACTAACATAAATAAATTTGACAGTGGGTGATCGTTATCATTTCATCTAAAGGCGTACACATTCCAACGTGACGAGCAAAAAAGTCTCACCTGTTTCCAAATCTTACTAGGAAAAAATGGTATACTATAATGAAATAACTTAAATTACGAAGTTTCTATTCACCGTAAAAGGTGCATGTTTTTTGTCGACTACTGCCATAAATATAAATTGATCATAAATTAGAAAACTAAATAAAAGAATAATGGAAAGGCAGTTTCATTGCTGACAATAAATTTAATTTTTTTCCATATTAAAAACATACACCTGCTGTAATCGCTATGCTTACCATGAACAAGTTCAGACTTGTATCAGTTGTAGGTACACAAAAGCGCCAAAAGCCGAGGAGTTATCGTCCACTTGATTTATGTGTGAACCTATTATTAGGTTAGATAAGGACAATTTTTTACTATCCATTATAATTAGCAAACAAAGTTAACTGGCAAATCCGTCAATAACGACCCAATTAAAGCCGCCAATGAGACCGTGAAAGGGGGAACACACCGTGGTGACCTTTTTTTAGGGGGAGGGCCCGGGGCTGGTCCAGAACTCTCGAATACGTACTACTCCAATTACGGCCTCGCGAGACTCCACTCGAGGAACAAGTACCCATACTTATACCATTTCAACTAACAGTTAGTTGCAACTTTAAAAACATACGTAATGCTAGAATACGCAACAGTGCTAGGGCATTTTAAATGTCCGCCTGGCTAGCTACCACCACCTTATCTAAATCTGCCGCCAAGCAGCAATGTTAATAGCATTGTTGTGTTCCGGTTGTCAGAAGAAAGTCTTCACCCAAATAAGATGGGTTTCCGGGTCAGTACGCTTCCACCTTCGGCCCGTTGTGCATAAAAAAAATACACAAAGTCGAATTCAGCTATTTTGATAACGTTAAAAAATTATGCTTAAAGAGTGCCCAAAGGGAAAACAATTGTGCCACCGCACTTAAAGTATTATCCAATATTTTAAGTGAGTATTCTGGCATCACATGTTAAATATACAAGTCTCATAAACAGTACCTCAAAAACAACGAAGTTATTTAGATGTCTGAAAATCAGTGTCTTACCGCTATAGAGTCCGCGCCACCACTCAAGTCCGGCGACAAAAACTGGAACTAAATATATAATACTGCTTACTGGCAATATTTTGTTACAAAGACAGAGGCGCCGCGGCTATCGGACTTGAGTGGTGGCGCGGACGTTAGGTGAGGATCCACACTGACCGATGGCCCATTTTTTTTTTTTTTTTTTTAATATGAGAGAGCGGCAAATGAGCATGCGGGTCACCTGATGGAAAGTAATCACCGCCGCCCATGGACACCCGCAACACCAAAAGTGTCACAGATGCGTTGCCGGCCTTTGAGGAAGGTGTAGGCTCGTTTCTTGAAGGTTCCAATGTCGTACGCGTTCGGGAACACCGCTGCCGGAAATCCGTTCCACAGGGTGGTCGTACGTGGTAAGAAGTTTCTTGAGAAACGTACAGTGGTAGACTTCCACTCATCCAGGTGATTTGTGGTACAGATACACATACAACTCTATTATAAGTTGTAACAGTTGTACTTAATTTTTATTTTTATTACTGTGAAATAAGGCTACATTTCGTAAGAATAACACCAACAGAATGATTGTTGCGTCGAATATTTTTGTATGTGTTTCTGTAGCTTTATCTATCTATATGAAAGTGACTGCGTTGACGACGGACTTTTTATCGGACTTTCGAATCCTTGGCTGAGTTTATGTTAAGTTTGAATTTACCTCACAGGGTGCTTATATTACTAATTGTCACACATCTTATATAATGCATTAACATTTTATTGACGGATTTTACCGCCTCCATACTGTTGAAAGATAAGTATTTAAAATGGATTATTTTAATACCCACTTGGCTAGGTTGGTGGTACCTAGGACATTTTTTATTAAATGGCCGTGTGTTAGTTACTACCATCTTGTACCTATGATTCTCTTCGGATACGAGGGAAGGCCTATATCCCAGTAGTGGGATGTTTACGGGCTGATGATGATGACTGAGACACATCTGGAAAAGACTGCACACACACTTATATCCCGTCAATTTCTTCGGGGAGTTAAAAATAGAATTGCGACTCTATCTCTTCAGGACGCTTTATTGATTCGGACATTAGACATTTTTATTAAATGACCGTCTGTTAACTATTGGGTCGTTACCTATGAAATTGGAGTTTTTTTTCTTCGTTAATCATATGTACAAATTCCTGCGATTTTCAAAGATATATCCAAATTTGTTTTTTATTTGGAAAATGGAATATTATTTCAAGATTTCACATGAAATATTTTTTAATTTCTGGGCTACATCACATAATAAAAAAAATTTGAACAGAGCTCTTTTCATGTGCTTCCCATAATCATTTCTTAAATTCGCTGAAACTTTTATAAAGCGGTTACTTTTAAAAATTAACGCTGCCTATACTTAACTTAATGTTATCCGATAATACACACAACGTTTAGCTAAATTTGGATTTGCCGTTCCAAAAAAAAAATCAAAAATGTTTGTATGGAGAAAACAGTCTTAATGAAATTCTTTATACAAAACGCCAATTTCATAGGTAAGGACCTAATAGTACCATCTTGTACCTATGATTCTCTTCGGGTAATAGTTGAAAATCAGTGTTTTCTTCTTTGAGCAATCTCATACACTGAGCTGAGATCCATTTGTCCTACTGCATTTGTTCTGTACCTAAGACCTACCCTCTAAATTCTTTTTAAGATGATTTCATTATCTTCACTTGTAACTAACAAATCGTGGAAATCAATTTCATACTTCTAATTGTCGTATCGAAATGAATCTTGGTATGTTTTTTATGCTCAACGGGTTTTTTTTATGTAGTTCGAACGACAATACTATAATTTGGTATATTGGAGGTGATCTGATGATGAAGGAGCTCTTCAGCGGCTAGTAGCCTCGAGTTTAGGCTCATATGATTCGTGACGAGTACATCAAGCGTCTGATGATAGCGGGTTTTTTAAACGCATTATTAGAAATTCTCTTAAAACTTTACGTATGTGCGTGACTGGAGTAACAAATAAATGATTTATCCTATCTTGTCTAAGTTGAATAACAGAATGATCTTCGCTTGTGGACAGTTAAAAAGGGACAAAGTCAAAGTAAAAATTGCTTTATTTTGTAGGTACACAGAGTACACTTAAAATAGTCAATTTTACATTTTTTAAGCTAGTGCCTGATCAAAATGCAATGTTCCCCTGGGAAGAACAAGCAAGAAACTCGAAGGGTTGCTCTTTTAAAATCAGTCTTTGATTTTACATAAAGGTTTATTTATGTAACTTTTATAGCGGCATCTCTTTCTAACTATGCTCAAGCGCAGATCTACGCTTTAGCCACATTCTGAAATACGGGCCTTAATGTGTCGCCAATGCCACAACGTTTTATTATATTTTATGGTTTAAAAAAAAAAAAACGTTTCTCGGCTTATGTCAACCAGAGAGAGGCTTTAGTTTTGATTTTAATTGGGTGTTTAATTAGAAGGTTTTGAGTTAGGCACGCTTCTTTTTTTTCTGTACTAGGTGTAATTTTAAATAAATATTTGGGGCGCTTACACCAATCGTCTAGTCCCAAACTAAGCAAAGCTTGTACTATGGATACTAGATAACGGATAAACATACATAAATATGTATATAAACATCCATGTTCGTATTCATCATACAAACATTTACCCCTCGCGGGATTCAAACCTGCAACCGTTGGTTTCGCTGACAGGGTCACTATCCACTACACCAATCGGTCGTCGTACTACTGTTACCCAGAACTTGTAACAAATCACAACAAAAGTATACTTTGTAAGTAAAAGTAAAATAACTACTAAAATTCAAGTATACTTTTTCACACGTCGAATTACTTAAAATTACACCTAGTACAGAAAAAAAAAGTACCTAACTCAAAACGTTCTAATTAAACATCCAATTAAAATCAAAAGTAAAGCCTCTCTCTAGTTGACATAAGCCGAGAAAAGTTATTAAAAGAAGGCCGATGAGAACAAAAGGACTTGGATATCAAAGAGCTGGGAGAAATATAAGGGAATCTATTGGAAAAAATCCATTACAAGAAGAGCAGAGCAATCACACCCGCCCGGCCGCCGATTGGCACATTCAATTCGGTGCAGTGTGCAAATACCATCATAGGGTTGTCGCTAATAATGCTTTCAAAGGGCAACATGACCGAGGTGATGCCGAGAAACGAAAGAAAGAAAGAAAGAAAGAAAGAAAATTATTTATTTGTTAGATTTTGGGTATACAGATAAAGGTCTTATTTTGTTGATAGGTAGTCCAACAAAATGTGCCTGTTATGGCGTACAAATATTTAAAATATAAAAATAGAATTAAAAAATCATGCAATGATTATAAGCAGACACGCTAAACGACAACATTGTGTTAACCTAAATAACTTTAAATATTACAATGTTACATTTAAACTGAATTAATATCATCTTACCTAGAAGAACGAAGAACAATGGCAACACGTCAATACGCTCATCACATCGATTATGAAATGCAAAGAGGAACGAGAGCGATTAGAGGAACAGAGGGAATGGGAAATGCTGGCTCTGCCAGTATAACCACTGATAATCTGCCCGAAGCATTAATTAAGAGTCCCGGGCAATTATCTATGGTGGGATTTTCGAGAAGGGAGGGGGTTTTAGTCCGTAGGCTACTGAGATCTCGGTAGAGTCGGGCATGCCGTTGCGCACGAACGTAGCGGTATCCATGAGGATTTCCCTCTCCCACGAAAAAAAAAAAAAGAAAAAGGGTTGTCGCTGAAGCCCCGGAACTCCGTTTCGGTGATTTTTTTTTAAGCACAACGATTTAGCAATTGGCCTTTATGTATGATGTATTGGGTCTTTACCTATGAAATTGGAGTTTTTTTTCTTCGTTAATCATAAGCACCAATTCCTGCGATTTTCAAAGCTATATCCAAATTTGTTTATTTGGAAAATGGAGTATTATTTCAAGGTTTCACATCAAATATTTCTTAATTTTTGGACTAAATCATATAATAAAAAAAATTTGAACAGAACTCTTTTCATGTGCTTCCCATAATCATTTCTTAGATTCGCTGACACTTTTATAAAGCGGTTACTTTTAAAAATTAACGCTGCGTATACTTAACTTAATGTTATCCCATAATACACATAAAGTTTAGCTAAATTTGGATTTCCGTTCCCCAAAAAAAAAAAAATGTTTGTATGGAGAAAACAGTCTTAATGAAATTCTTCATACAAAACGCCAATTTCATAGGTCCTATAATAAGAAACTACAACAAGATTTCTTCCAAATTTGTCCTATGGGGATACAGAGAAGTTATTGATTATCTTGAAGTAACAGACCTCATGCCTTAAGCATAGATTTACTCTGTATTCCTACTTTTTTTACAGATATTTTGTTTGAACAGTCGAGTGCACGTCAAACGAAACACTGCCACTAAGTACTTACATAATTAGTTTTGTTGTAATACTATTGTTTTTTATGCACAACGGGTTAGTACTTGACCTCAATCACACCTGATGTTAAGTGAAGATGAGGCCGAAGGTAGAAGCGTGCTGACCCGGAAACCCCAACACATTTGGGGGACTGGCTATCTTATCTCTGACAACCGGAACGCAACAATGCTATTGACATTGCTGCTTGGCGGCAGATTTAGACAAGATAGTGGTAGCTAGCCAGGCGGATATTTAAAATGCCCTACCACCAACCAAACCGAGTACTTAAACATGTACCCCGCTGGGGATTGAGCCATGGAGGCGGTAGTTTTATATAATGCTATAACAATACAGACTTTGGGACGCTATCGCTTTGGATGTGGGCGTTTAGAGCTACACTACAGTTTGCAACAATCGTTAACAGCCATCATCGCAATTTTATAGTTAAATAGTATTTCTTATTGTTATATAGTATTTTACAATAGTGGGAATCACAATTCACTTTAATTTTTGGGAGTTTTATGGCTCCATCGTGTTTCAACGTTGACAGAAACACAGATCCTACCTCGATATATATGGAAAAGTGGAGCGTAGCAACCCTAACCCTGTTACTACAGGGGGGCAATTTCGCGCCCCCTTTGAGCCGAACGCTGCATGGATCTGCAGACTTAGTTTCAACACTTTGGTAAAAGGAACTTTTTATTAGGATAGACACCATAGTTATGGAAGAGTAGAAATCGCTTCGTACTTTGTAATTTCAAAGAAAGTTACTATAATTATTATCATCATCAGCCCGTAAACATCCCACTGCAGGGATATAGGCCTTCCCTCGTATAATGAAGGAGTATGGGCCATAGTCCACCACGCTGGCACAATGCGGGTTGGGGACTTCACATGCCCTTGAATTTTTATTTCTCAGGCGTGTAGGTTTCCTCGCGATGCTCTCCTTTACCGTTTAAGAGCAGTCGGATAAATGCACATATAATTTAATTAAATTTAAAAACTCATTTGCCCGTGGTCCGATTGATAGAACCACAGACAAAAACAATTGCCCATGGATCGACTTTAAACTCGTTAATATTAGGTCCTCACCTATGAAATTGACGTTTTATATGAAGAATTTCATTAAGACTGCTTTCTCCATACAAACATTTTTGTTTTGGTTTTTGGGAACGGCAGATCCTAATTTAGCTAAACTTTGTGTGTATTATCGGATAACATTAAGTTAAGTATAGGCAGCGTTAATTTTTAAAATTAACCGCTTTATAAAAGTTAGTGAATCTAAGAAATGATTATGGGAAGCACATGAAAAGAGCTGTGCTAATTTTTTTTTACGTGATTTAGCCCAGAAATTAAAAAATATTTCATATGAAACCTTGAAATAATATTCCATTTTCCAAATAAGAAACAAATTTGGATATAGATTTGAAAATCGCAGGAATTGATACATATGATTAACGAAGAAAAAAACTCCAATTTCATTGGTAAAGACCCAATATAATAATATAATTTTCATACTGACTGTACCGAATAGTGACGTACTTCATGAAGTCGTCGCTAAAAATGAAAAGATATCGGTATTGTCTTAGGAGAGGAAAGCTGAATAACAAACTTCATTAATAATTAAATGTATATAATAATTATAAAATATAATAATACAATAACATACCTAAGTATTAAAATAAAGCTAATTAACTGAGCTTTGACATCTAGAGGTCTTTTACCAACGTCGTTTACGATAGGTAACTATTGCGTTTGGATTCCAAATTCGATTATACAGACACCACAAAATCTTAAGATCATTATGATCCAAGATTGAAACAGTATTTAGGTACTAAGATAAGTAAATCAAAAAAGAAACAGATCGCCGCTTTAAAAGGAACATCTGCAACAACAAACCGACTGCATAGGCCACCTAGAGGCTTTTCGTAGGAGCTTC
The DNA here is from genome assembly GCA_949316235.1 of Oegoconia quadripuncta. Taxonomy (NCBI): domain Eukaryota; kingdom Metazoa; phylum Arthropoda; class Insecta; order Lepidoptera; family Autostichidae; genus Oegoconia; species Oegoconia quadripuncta. Next base: position 1,706,288 of record OX438752.1, on the reverse strand, counting down.
AGGCGTTAAAGGCGTGAATCCGGATTATATTTGTACTATTACAGCTATACTAAGACGTTCATCGTAAGTTATATATCACAGACATATAATTAGACTATATGTATAACAAATTTGTTATATGGATATATAACAAATGCGTCAAACAATCCAAGCGTGTCAGTCTCAGTTATCGGATCTACCTTTGTCACGAGAACAATTTAAAGAAGTTCTTTTTTTTATGCACAACAGAACGGTACTTGACCTCAATCACACCTGATGTTAAGTGAAGATGAGGTCGAAGGTGGAAGCGTACTGACCCGGAAACCCCAACACATTTGGAGGACTGGCTATCTTATCTCTGACAACCGGAACACAACAATGCTATTAATATTGCTGCTTGGTGCCAGGTTTAGATAAGATGGTGGTAGTTAGCCAGGCGGATATTTAAAATGCCCTACCACCAACCAAACCGAGTACTTTGTACCCCGCTGGGGATCGAACCCGCGACCTCCGAATCGTAAAGCCAATGTTGTTTACATTGAGCCACAGAGACGGTTCTTGAGGTTAACAAGCCATGTACACCTGGTACTTTTTCGCATACAAAGTACTAGGAGTGCATAAGTTATGAACAGCTCATCATTATTATACTTTAATTTTGACGAAAAAAAATGGTTCGCACAAACCTCTTATCAAGCCATGTACACCTAGTACTTTTTCGTATATTAATAAACCATCATGACCACAGATTTTCTGTGATCATGACTGTATATGGAGGAGTTGGAGCACGAGGACCTGGTCGTACCCCGTACTTCACCCAGGTGGAGATCCTAGGTGGAGCATGGGTCCGGCCCCTATTTGGAAATTACTCCAATATTTGGAAACCAGAAGAATCCTCCCGCATTCCTATCCAAGGAAATCTAAGCTCTGAGCAGCAAAGTTTTCCCGCCGCTGCACGCGCTTGGCGTTTGCAATGGAACTGAATTTTACAGCACTCGAGTCGGCGCTTTACACCAACTTCGGGTAAGGAATTTACTACGTCTAGTCTTTTATATGTCTGTGATGTACATTATATAATCCGTCCATGTTAGTCACACTAGTTTAAGAGGTTCACATTTAAGTGTAGCGACACACCTGCGGAAGGTACGGCACCGAGAATTCGGCTAAATACGCTCGCAATTTTTTTAAGTTACTTATGGCACATCAGCCGAAATTACGCGCCGTTCAGTGTAGTCCCGAACCTTTCGTCTAGATGAAAGGATTCGTGCAAACAGTGGCTAGCCACTGTTTGCACGAAAACGTCTTCAATGTATATTGCATAGCTAGCGACACATCACGCGACGCGTTACGCGACCGCATGTTCGGCCAGCGTAGTTGAACGTTCAGCGCGCGCTTTCAAAGCGAAGAGCGGCAACGTCGCGTTTCTGTTCAGCAATGATTAACCTCAGTACGAGTGTCTTTCGTCTCTTTTAGCGACCACACCGCCAAAGAAGACGACGACGCCACGCATTATCCGTCGCGTAACGCGCTGAACTAGACGCCGCGCGTCGCGTAATTGCGCGATCCGTGCGTTTGGTGTGTCATGTCAACCGAATACTGCGACCGATAATTCAGTTGCCGAAGTGTCGGCGCAGTACCTTCCGCAGGTGTGTCCCTACACTTAGTGTATAACACGTGAAACTGCTGATACGTCCACCATTATCGTTATACTCGAGCCATACGACGACCTATATTTTACTTGGGGTAGCACGGTGTTGCGCGCATTTCCGCTCTCCGCTGAGCAACTTTCATTTTGTCCAGGATAGCCTGCATTTCCTCCCATGGATCATATCGCTGATTGATGGTGAGCATCTTGTGGCAGGACGGATTCCTTAGGTCCATTGTCCGTGAGATGTTCTCGCGACTGCGGGACGTGAACACCACATCCACCTACAAGACGAGTTATTGGATTTAGTCACCATTTTAGTGTTAAAACCTCCAGCTATTGTTTGTATAAAGTTTTAAGGTAAAGCAATTAGTAAAGAGATCGAATACGGATATTCATTAAAGAGAGTTTAGTAGAAAAAGAAATAAAACAAACACATGTAAGATAGGAATCCAATGAATCGTCTTGTAGATGGAAGTTGCGGTGTGCGTACGTACCAAAGAAAGGATAAAGACAAAAGAACAGCAACATTGACTTCATAAAAATTATTTATTCATTTAGTAAACATTCAAAATCAAATAAAAAAAAATATGAATATAAAACACACTCCCAGCACGCCACAGTTCCATACCACTATTTATGATTTATATCCCAGACGAATGTGTCTTAGGATATACAATATTGGTCCTGTATGTGAACTTGTGTACCATACAAGAGAGTATAAAAAAAATTTGTTACACCTACATGAAAACATCAAATACAAAACCAGACATCTGGATAAAATCAACAAATTTCCATAATGGCGCTCAAATCAATTACAGTTCCAAAAAATTATATAATTGTCTGTTAATAACTTTATTTTTGTGGGGAAACTGATACTTCAAACGTTCAATTGGCGACCTGCCTTGACGCAAAACTGCACGTGGTGGCTCTAAGGAGGGCCTTCCTCTCGGCGATGCGCATTTTGTCAAGGATATCCTGCATCTCAGGCCAGGGTTGGTACCGTTGGTTTATGATGACTATCTTGTGAACAGTAGGATGCCGAAGGTCCATTGTCCTCGAGATATTATTACAACTGTGCGTCGAGAACACCACATCTACCTACAAGACGCGCCATTGGATTGAGCAATTTGTTAACTACGTAAGTATACTTTACATATAACATAATGACCTCAGACAGCAGATGCATTGAGCGTCTGATATGACGCACCGCAGCGCATTCTGTACCAGCTGGATGCTTCTGCTGCACGGTTATTCAACGCAGTCCAGTGGTTTTTTAATACGAGTGTTTCCATGCTTAATGGTCGGTCCCGTTGTTTTCAATTGAAGGCGTTAAGCCAAGTCGGTGGCCTACGGGGGCGGCTTTGACTGTCAGGTTCACTCGAACCGAAGTTCACTCGACCTCCTTCCCCATAGAGTTTTTATATACAACGGGTTAGCACTTGACCTCAATCACACCTGATGTTAAGTGAAGATGAGGCCGAAGGTGGAAGCGTACTGACCCGGAAGGAGCGTTCTTATTTTTCTACTTACACACCCCATAACTTTTTTTAATTAGGCTGGGGTTTAAGGTAGTAATAGTCACGTAGGGCACCGTCTTCATTAGGCGCAGTGTCGAGTACCACTGTTGATCCTAGCTTGGAGTTACAGTGGGAGGAATGAGAAGGCGGGATCTGACTAGGGGGGGGGAGGAGTGGAACTTTCTCACCCTTTAATTTTTCTTTTACAAGTCTGGGGTCTAATGTAGCAATAGAGACACGTAGGGCCCGTCTACCTTCAGTAGAGATACGTAAGGCCCGTCTACCTTCAATAGAGTCACGTAGGCCCCGTTTACCTTCAATAGAGACACGTAGGGCCCGTCTTCCTTCAATAGAGACACGTAGGGCCCGTCTACCTTCAATAGAGACGCGTAGGGCCCGTCTACCTTCAATAGAGACACGTAGGGCCCGTCTACCTTCAATAGAGACACGTAGGGCCTGTCTACCTTCAATAGGCCTGTCTACCTTCAATAGAGACACGTAGGCCCCGTCTACCTTCAATAGAGACACGTAGGCCCCGTCTACCTTCAATAGAGACACGTAGGGCCTGTCTACCTTCAATAGAGACACGTAGGCCCCGTCTACCTTCAATAGAGACACGTAGGGCCCGTCTACCTTCAATAGACGCCGTGTAGAGAACCACTGTTGAACCCTGGCTTACAAAAGTTGCAGTACAAGGAGTGCGAATGTAAGGTCTGACTTGTCAGGTTGCCATTACTCTAACACAAAGTCTACCTTCAATAGAGACACGTAGGGCCCGTCTACTTTCAACCCTGGCTTACAAAAGTTGCAGTACGAGGAGTGCGGAGGTAGGGTCTGACTTGTCAGGTTGCCATTACTCTAACACAAATCCACCAATCAGCACTGGGCTTACGTGGTGGAATATGGCCCACATCGTGTCCCATTGAGAGGAGGCAGTACCCCAACGTTGCCCTATTCGCCACGGCTAGCGTAGGCGGGTTGGTGATCGCATTCGATTAACAATTAATTATATCATCCAGGTAGACTAGACCAAAACATAATGTTAAATATATTCGAAACGGCCTAACCGATTTTCATGAAACAAAGCTACCTGTCCCCTTATAATAATAATAATAATATATATCCTTGGACATACACACAGCGCCATCTAGTTCCACAGTAAGCAACTATATGCTTGTGTGTGGATACCAGATGGTTGATATACTAGATAAATACATATTTTTTTTTGTAAATAAATACTTATTATAAATGAAAACCATCCATAATACAAGCCTAGTTGCTTAGTGTGGAACTAGGTGGCGCTGTGTGTATTATTATTAATTGGTGTGATTTATCTGGATATAATCGCTTATATATTCGGGGGTTTTTTATTTATTCACTTAACAGATATCATTCATTCTTTTAATTTATTTATTTAAACACTTTATTGCATATATAAGTATACAAATATACATTGAACAAACATAGGACAGAAATTACCATACACAAAAGGCGAGCTTATCTCTGTAAGAGATATCTTCCAGCAAACCCTCGGAAGGAAAAACGAATTTAAAGTTTTTCGTTGCAGACAAAGAGCGATACTTAAAATATAGAACAATACATTAAGAAAACATCACTGTTATAGGAACACAATTAAGAAAACATCACTGTTATAGGAACACAATTAACAAAACATCACTGTTATAGGAACACAATTAACAAAACATCACTGTTATAGGAACACAATTAACAAAACATCACTGTTATAGGAACACAATTGACAAAACATCACTGTTATAGGAACACAATTAACAAAACATCACTGTTATAGGAACACAATTGACAAAACATCACTGTTATAGGAACACAATTAACAAAACATCACTGTTATAGGAACACAATTAACAAAACATCACTGTTATAGGAACACAATTAACAAAACATCACTGTTATAGGAACACAATTGACAAAACATCACTGTTATAGGAACACAATTAACAAAACATCACTGTTATAGGAACACAATTGACAAAACATCACTGTTATAGGAACACAATTAACAAAACATCACTGTTATAGGAACACAATTGACAAAACATCACTGTTATAGGAACACAATTAACAAAACATCCCTGTTATAGGAACACAATTAACAAAACATCACTGTTATAGGAACACAATTAACAAAACATCACTGTTATAGGAACACAATTAACAAAACATCACTGTTTTAGGAACACAATTGACAAAAGACAAAACATTAAGAATTATAGCAATAATGGTTTGATTATAGGACTATTTTATAAGACAAAAAAATATATAGATATTAAACACAATAAATACATAATATAAATAAATAAATAAATAAAATATCCTTAGACATACACACAGCGCCATCTAGTTCCACAGTAAGCAACTATATGCTTGATACCAGATGGTTGATATAATACATAAATAATTTTTTTTTTGTAAATAAATACTTATTATAAATAAAAACATCCATAACTCGGGTACACATGTCCATATTCATCACACAAACATATGTCCCTAGCGGGATTCGAACCCGCAACCTTTTGGTACAGTGGTCAGAGTTGCTAACCACTACACCAAACAGGTCGTCAACACAATATAAAAGCCTATATACTAAAATACATATTAATATGTATATAATACTTACGTATAATAATTATTCTTATTGCTTTATTCCCGCTATGTGGTTAAGATAACATGAATGCAGCTCTGGAATGTCCCATTCCGTTCCATTTATAGCCAAAATTTCGATACTGACTACAAGACGAGAAGACGTATTTCCCATTTAGTAACTAAATGTGTCTGAAGAGAAACATACTTTTCTATTTGTAACTAAATTTCGTTACAAAATAGGAAATACACTTTCCAGACAGTTACCAACTGTGGCTGTTATATCCCATTTGGTAACTAAACTGTTATTGTTTGTATATCTCATTTATTAATAGCTAAATATCGTTGTAATTGTTAAATAAATAAATTTCGGATAATAAGTTAAAACTTACCTTGTTCCTAGTTGCCCAGGCGATAGACAAGAATAAGATTGCCATGGAAATACCAGTCACAACGAACAAAGGTATTGTCTCCCAGTACACCCTCATTGCCTGAAATGGCTTTAGTTTCATCGGGATCGGTATGTCATACTGGGTTGGAGGTATCAAGTCACCAGCTCTACGCACGGGTACCACATGTTGTACTCGGATCCTCGTCAAGAGGAGTAGCTGCTGTCGTAATCTTGTATTCAATAATTTTGAAAGCATTTTAGTTTAATTGCTTAGTTGATTTGAATTTTCATTTGAATATCGGCGTTTCTTGTTGAGAGGACAAATTTTAAATTCCGGTTGTATTGAAGTTACTGTCAGTGTCAATTATTCATCATTTGAAAATAGAATCAACAATAAACTCTTTTAAAACGTTTTATAAGATAATGTTAAATGACCACCTCCGTGGCTTAATGTAAATAACATTGGGTTTACGATCGGAGGTCGCGGATTCGATCCCCAGCGGGGTACATGTTTAAGTACATGTTTTTAAAAGAGCAACCCTTCGAGTTTCTTGCTTGTTCTTCTCAGGGGAAAATTGCATTTTGTACAAGCAGTAGCTTAAAAAATGTAAAATTGACTATTTTAAGTGTACTCTGTGTACCTACAAAATAAAGCATTTTTGACTTTGACTTTGAGTACTCGGTTTGGTACTAAGTCTGCCGCAAAGCAGCAATGTTAATAGCATTGTTGTATTCCGGTTGTCAGAGATAAGATAGCCAATCCCCCAAATGTGTTTTGGTTTCCGGTTCAGTACGCTTCCACCTTCGACCTCATCTTCACTTAACATCAACATTCAATTAACATCAGGTGTGATTGAGGTCAAGCACGAACCCGACGTACATAAAAAAAATACATATATACGACTAAATAAAAATGACAAGAGTGTATAGAAACAACCAACTAAATAAAAAAATAAAAACCCTTTCACTACTTTGTCGACGTGATTATTACAATTACAGCTTAATATGTACTAAGAGCATCTGTGCCCCTCCACCTGGGGCATGAAGGACCTGTACGTGACTGCAGACAATGCCGTAGTTGTGGCTGAATTCTGGGCGGATCAAATCTCATTGGACACATTGACACGAGCCTCTGAGCTCTTTTTTGACATATATTAGATTTTCAAAAATGTACTGTGACGAAAAAGTCACAATATTCATAATTTTCCTGCCCTTATCCCACTCTAGGTGGGGTCGGCACAACATGTCAACCTCTTCCACTCTCCTCTATCAGCCGTCATCTCCGTACTCACCCCTTTCACACACATGTCATTCCTCACGCAGTCTACCCACACCTTCTTTGGTCTTCCTCTACCTTTGTATCCCTCCACATTCCTACTTAACACTCGTCTCGTTACGTGCTTTTCATCCCTCCTCATAATGTGCCCAAACCATGCTAACCTATTACTCCTCAACTTTTCTGTTATTGGCGCCACTTTTAGACTTCCTCTGATATACTCATTCCTGATCTTATCAATTCTAGTCACACCACACATCCATCTTAGCATTCTCATCTCTGCCACATGCATTCTACTTTGTCTCAGAAAAGGTTACAATATTATACTCTTTAAATCTTCTCTAAGTGACACTGCAGGTCTCAATTGACAACATCATGGGCATATAGTTCCTATGTTTTTGAGCAACGAATAATGGTTTCAATGTACACCTATTGCATGATCCATTTTTCATAAGAATGAAGATGCTCTTGCTGTTGTCCCGTTTATATTTCAGCGAGAACTGAAGATGGAGTGCTCATTAGGAGATCGCAATCCTTAACATTTGACGGCAATAGTCCCGTGATTAGGTTCTCTCTGTCTTCAATTTAAGAGCTATCTAGCTAGTTTCCAGGTCAGTACGTTACCACCTTCGGCCTCATCTTCACTCAACATCAGGTGTGATTGAGCTCAAGTGCTAACCCGTTGTGCATAAAAAAAAAACAATAAGTAGTATTACAAGAAAAATAATTATGGAAGTACTTAGTGACAGTTTTCAACGCCTTCCGATTGTCAGATCCGACTATATTCCAAGCCATTAAATATGCGCTCTCCTTTCTCTAATATTATCAAAGAAACTGGCAAGTTATATATTCGACGAGTATTATAACACTTTTGCTATGTACATGAAATTCAAAAGTCAAACGTAATTTTAATTTGTTTAAAATAAAATTAAAATTAATTATAAGCGCAATTATTTTGGACAACATTCAGGTATCAAGATCAAATATGGAAAATATTCTGTACGATGGAGAATGCCAGCAGTTTTAAATTATTACGTGAGAAAAAAGGTGACATATTTTTGATTCTCGACGGAAAACATGTTGTTTGGCGGCGTTGTGTGTATGTGTGTGTGTCCTGTTTTTGTCCAGACGTATCTCAGCAATGCGTACTCCGATTTAAGTGCGGTTTTTTTATAGTAGTGCTGTGTGGTTCCGGAACTCAAATAGAATATAACTAACCCGTCTTTTCCCGTGGGTGTCGTAAAAGGCGACTAAGGGACTTTCTACCAAACACATCTATAGTTTTGCACATTTCAACGGCGATGGGCTCACCCCCTGTCACGTGTGCATTTCTGTATACTTCGTTAGGTGAACCGTGGATGTTGTTTCAATCATTAGACTCTATTAACACCCAAACACTCATGTTTGGGATAGCTCTAACCACCCTATTTGGGATAAAGACCGTGACGTTATGCATGCCTGCACTAAAAGTATGGGTGAACCGTCGATGTTGTTTCTAAAGTCCTATTGGAATATCTGCAACCACCCCACTTGCGATAAAGGGGTTGTTGTACATTCGTCACAAAGTAAATTCGTCACATTATGGTACACTTCATACATTGAAACTAAAATCGTCATATTAAAAATTATGCGGAGTTTCTTGTCGCTTCTTCTCCCTAACCATAACACCTTGTGAAGCGATGTAGTTAAAAAAAAGAAAAATAGCATGTTGACTTTCAATAAGTGATATTTTTGTATCCTACATTGAATAAAATATTTTTGATTTTTTTTTTTTTTTATGTGTAGGTAAATTCGTGACAGGGTTATTGTAGAGTCACAAATCCTCATTATCCATAATTGTTGCATGAAGTATAGCTCAAGTCAAAGTTATTTGTGTTTGGCGCTTGAAATGAAAGATAAATACCTAAGTAATTATTGCTAAAATTATGGAAAGTACAAGTTATAAGATATCCTACGAAAAATAATAATAAATATTGTAAGGTAAAATTTAGAAATTGTGATTACTGCTGTGAATGTTATGTTGTGGGCAAATCAGCGTCTTGAGAACTGTGTTTTTTATGTGTTTGCGAGATTAAATTCTTAAAATTGTGAATTATGAAAAATAAATAACATTTTTACTTGTAACTTATTTTTTGATTTTGCTGCTGTCTGTGCGCAAAAAGGCAATGTGATAAACTTACAATAATCACAATTAACATGCGAGGAATTTACTTCATAAAAATAGAACAATGGTGTCGACTCGGATGTACACCAACTAAACTAAACTAAAACCAAGTACTGTCTCTTTCTCCCTGGAACAGTACGATGCGACGGCACCATTCCAAAACTGGTTTTAGTTTAGTTTAGTTGGCGTACATCCGATTCGACACCAGTGACAAAATTACACATACTTTTTTCTGTGACGAATTTACTTTGTGACGAATGTACAACAACCCCAATAAATATTGTGACGTTGTATATCATCCAAACATCATCCTTGTTAGCACGGCGCTGCAGCAAGAAACCGTACACTGCCTAATAGAGTTGATTATACTGCGCAGGCGTCGGCGTGGTGAGTGGTAATGACACTGCGCACTCCGCGACGACGCATCTCGCCCCGCACCAAGCGACGGTACCGGGCTATACGAGAGTTCTTTAGGCGAGCCATTGGTGAGTTATTTGAGAGTGCTCCAGAGGCAAAGATCGCCCTCATGGGCTTTTAAACTTTCGTTTCGGGTTCGAATCCCTGAAATGTTTATGTAATAAATACGATTTTATTCCCGAGTCATGGATGTTTATACTGGATATAAGAACAAATTGGCTACCCCTATATGTTCAGACTAAGCAAAGTTCATCATTTGTGGGACACTGTATACGCTTTTATAACCTTATACCTGAGAATATCATTAATCTAACTGAGAAAAAATTTAAAGATTATGTCAAAATAACATTAGCAAAAAAGGGTTATTATAAAATTAGTGACTAAGTACCTGAATGACAAACACGCTTGGTGTACTTCGACCAGCTCCCCAAAATTATAAAATTGTATTAGTTATACTTTATACTTTATTTAAAAAAAAAAACAACAATGATCCTGTGGGTTTCTTGCGCCGCTTCTTTTCCCACAGATGAATTCCCTTTCCGAAGCGGTAGTAGCTTTGACATACCGACTGGGAGATAAATGCAATAAACTTTTTTATTTCCAGTAGATTTAAATTCACATTCAACAAAAAATGATATCATGCATCTTACGTTGAAATAAATGCTTGAAGTGAAGCGAAGTGATGAATTTTTTACCGTAAGAGAAACATATAAATACACACTTATATTTACAAATACATAACACATACATACATTACTCAATTAAAAAATACAAATAATTATATACACAGACTTAAACAGCATTGACTTACTACAAAATGGGTGACGGGTTTCATACAAAATTTAGAAAACATACAGTCATATTTAGCAGTTATGACTTATGATACGTCCATTTAATCTTTTTATATGAAAACAAATAAATAAATAATAATAATAATAAAAATCTTTATTTGCCAAGAAAACAGTAAAAACTAAAATATAAAATGACTTTGTAATTATGACAAAAAGGTCTGTAGCTCAGCATGTCGCTGGGAACCAGCGGCCGCTGATTTTCAGCCGCAGCCTGCAGTTATGTACAGTCCACCACACAAACATGCCATCTGGTAGACCGTACATATATCTCTTATGTACTAATTGGACTCAAGTGACACACATAATTTTCACTGTTATGTATTTGTGATAGTGACCACAAATCATGCAACATGCTTATTCACTGAGGAGGAACTGTCTCCTATAGCACAGGTTTTACCTAGTTTGGGAGGCAGGAATCCCTACTTTAATTAACTACAGAAACCTTCATTTCGATCAGAATTCGATATGTTGCCCGTGACTTGGTGCTTCTATTAATTTCGCGCAGTCAAAGTGAGAAAGACACAAACACTATATGGTCAATATTATCATTCATAAATTTTTCGTATTGGTTCATAGTTCGTAGCTTCGTATCGTTTTTATGTTTGTATTAGTTCAAACTCGATGCTTAAGATACAAGTAAATTACTTACCTAGTTGAGGCATCACTCTAATATAATTGATTGCAAAATTATTCAAAATTACTTTAAATAACTTAATTAAGACTTCTTTGGCATGTTCTTAGAATTGAATTATTTTGTATTGCTACGCTGAATTTGTATTTGATTGGTTTATACTGAAATAAAATTTATTATTATTATTATTATTATTATTATTATTATTATATTATATATATAAAATAAACAGTTATTGAATTAAATTTGACATATATGAAGAATGTACATATTCTTTACATGTAAATCTCTTTATTTCATCTAAATCAGCACTCTTAAGTAGTTTATAATCTCAACTTTCTTTATTTCCACATCCACAAAATAAAAATATATTAACAATATGTAACTACTAAATCCTATAAAATTATCACTCGAAGGATGTACATCTTCACACACAAATACATGCCAATGCGCATACGCAATTTACTACTCACTATCTAATACCATATCCGTGGAAGAAAAGTGTTGAAACATTTACCTACCCTCTCACTACATTTTTTATCTTACTGTTCAATTTACGTTTAAATAATAATAAATATCTTTGCACAAACACACAGCGCCATCTAGGTCCACAGTAAGCATCTAGGCTTGTGTTACCACGTCCGACACGTACTTGGTCGGTATTGTAACTTATTTTTATTAGAATTAACAACTCTTAACATTTACAGGTAGTTCGTCACAACAAGATATACAAATAAATTCAAGCATAGCAGTAAACGTCACAGATTTGAAGCATAAGATAGTAGGCATCGAAAATCAATTGAATGAAGTCAACAGACACTGCCGAGATTTGGTATGCCTCGAGAGTAATATTAGAAAGGGAACGGAGGACATATTGTCACGGGACGAAAATCATGATATAGGCACAATAAACGAACAGACAGAAGGATCATCAGAAGGACGATCACGATCAAGGTCCAGCAACACGAAAGTACTGTACAAAAATACTGACAAATCTGAGGAAAGCGACTATGCGTGCAACGTCGATTTTAATAACAACCAGAGGTCACGTTTGACGACGCCACACAATATGAATTCGGAATATTATAATGATCATGTATCGAAAATTAAATACAAAAGGAATAGGTTGGAAGATCGATCGGGAAATGAATGCGATCCGAAGCTACGGGGGCACAGAGCAAAATCGAACTTTGAGACCTTCACGTCAGGGTATTCGACAAACAGTTTCCACTCTCTTGTCCAGGCTAATATTAGTCCTCGTCGCGAACCCGACCACTCCGGCCATCGTCTCAGGAAACAATTGAAACAAGAGGAGACTTTACAAAATTCTCTAGTTGAAGAAGATAGAAAAAGATACAAGCAATCTAGACGACACCCCGAAAGTCCAGTTAGATATGTAGACAGACATGTTGAAGGTCGCAGGCACAAACGTGACACAAAGTTGGATGACGACTTCATAGCTGATATAATTAAAAGACAGTATAAACCTATGAAGTTGTTTGGTAGAAGGCAATCTGCCATAAGTCAATTCTCGGCACCCGTGTGTCGTGATCAAGAATTTTCGGCTCAGGAAAACATCTTGGAAGGGTCAGAACTATGCTCCTGTTGTTACGAGGGACACAACCGTTCTAGATATGTGCGTAACAATGACCTCAGCGACATGAGAAGTATTTGCGACACACGCCTTTACAGTTCAAAGAGGCAAAGTCGTAACAGACATCACCGGAGGCACGTTGATGTGTATAATGATTCAACGCTCTATGATCTGATTCCAGTGAAAGAGAAATCAAGCCCTAAATCCAGAAGGAAATTTGTAGAAGACAATAATGTGATTCCTTATAACTATTATAAAGAAGTTCCGCCATCGCCCAGAACTCATAGGCCACGCTTGAACCTGAAAGCTCAGTATTATACAGAATCAGAGGACTATTTGGTGCATATGAAACATCCGAATAGAAAGTACCTGCCTGTCAGACAGAAAAGACAGGAGTACGTCGATGCAGTCGACAGTGATATAACTTCAGAAATAATGTATAATCGTATAAGAAAAGAAAAACAAAAGGCACCAAAATGTGCTAAAGTTCACAATACTACTCCTCGTCAACAAGACATAGGCACTATGAGTAGTTTGCAATATCCTCGTTTCGGAAACGACCAAGCCAATGTCTCTACAAATGACACAATTTTAAATAAAACGCAGGATTCAGATCAATCTACAGATAAAACAGATAAAGCTCTATGCGAAATCAAAGACATTTTACAAAACTTCTTGCATGAAATAAAGAAAGATACCTCATTGTCACAACCTGCCAAATCAGATATAAACTCTAAAACCAATGAAAAATTGGTGAATGGGCAGGAGAGTGTGAAAGTAAACGCGGGTGTAAGTGGACTTAACTTTAATAGCTACAACACGCCGCCATGTCTCAATACTTCCTTCATGCCGCCCTTTTCGAACCCCTGCTGTTATCCAATGATGCCAGTCTGTCCTATGAACTGCATGCAAAAGGGCTACTTACTACCAAGCCCTAGCTTTTCATGTCACGCTTGTACCAATACGCAGAAAGATGCGGTCTGTCAAGAATGTTCAAAAAATAAAGTCGATGTGAACGAAACCTTGGATAACACCATAAAGAGCAACGAAACAGAGGAATTGATTAAAGAAATTTATAAGTTCGTTGCGCAAAGTCCGAATGCAGTCCGAAAGAGAAACCACGACAAAGATCATGACAACAGCTCAAGGAAAGGAGACGCTACTGGTGCTAAAGTCCTGACTTCCAGGAGTGTTGGTGGGAGTTCTAGAGCTACCAGACGTGACGCGAATGTTGGGACACCTACAATGAAGTGCTATTCAAAGAGTTGCGAAGCCATCGGCTCCAAGTTGGCATCAGATTATAGCCGCACCAATGCCACTCAATCGGACACTATATTAGAAAAGCTCAGCTTAGAGGCTACTACCCAATCAACGTCAGACTCTGACATTAGTACTGACAGTACTGTAGTGGAAAAGGTAAATGCGTTCTAAGTTTACATCGAAATAACAACAACTAATTTGTATTAATAGTTGTAGTGCTACTGCAGTATAATAAACTTTTTCTTTCTTATTTCAGAAAACAAGTAAGTTCGCCAAAGTTCTCAGATCGTTTGCGATTTTCAAAAAGAAAAAGAAGGACGTTATCGAGGAGCTTAGCGAAAGCGAAAGTTCAATGGAAGTCGACGTGAAGCCCAAGTCTCCTTACAGACAGCAAATCACAAATTATATGATGCATGGTCAAGAATACTACCGGCCACCACCTGTGCCGCCTTACCAACGGCCTGAGGCCCCATATGGGTATCCACCTCATGAATATGATCCAAGAATGCCCTACCCTTACCCAGTGAATCCGGCAGGTGACGATTTATATTCTCCTCATAATGTTCATCGAGATACAATCCATGAGCATTCTCAGTCCTACTACCACACCGGACGTCCACACCCTACTCCTGCCCCCAACTCCCACTCTTTCGATCCAAGCCGCAATCATGGGCAACCACAAGGTCCGTTATGCCTAAAAGAAATAGAAGTGAAAAGCACTGGGACACAGAGCGATAGGAAAATATCTTTCTTCCAAAGGCTAGCCAAGCCTCTCCCGCCACGTGTCCCGGGACGAGGCGATGATCCTGCCAAGAATTGTTCTACCCAAACCGCACCACCAAAACCGGGATTCTTTAAGCCTGGTCTCGACAAGCCCGATAAAGGCCTCTTCTCCGGCTTCAAGAATCTGAAAGCGCAAATCGAACAAGATCCTATGCAATTCTCGTACAAAACCCAGAAGAAGTTAGCGGAGGGAGACTTAAAGATGAGAAATGCTGTTCTGAAAAAGCTGTTTTATAAGAGAAACCCATTTTCACCAAGGAACCTGATCGTGAAGACGCTCCTCGGCAAAGATAAATCCAGTTATGGCGAGCCGCAAATGATTTTCAGACCTAAGATGTTCTTCTAAGTGTTTGTTAGTGCAATTGTCTGTAAATGTCCCGTATGTGAAAACTAAACCGATGAAATGAAAAATTCGTCCAGTGTTATTGTAATGTTTAATGTTGTTATAAGAACTCATTTAAAGGATTCGTGTCTTTTATTATTGAAATTAATTGCGCCTTTGCTGCAACCTGCGCAGCTAAGCTAGCTCAACATTCGATGCTGCAAAGTTTGCACAATTTATTCTTGTCTTTTATTATTGAAATTAATTGCGCCTTTCCCGCAACCTCAGCTAAGCTAGCTCAACATTCGATGCTGCAAAGTTTGCACAATTTATTCTTGTCTTTTATTATTCAAATTAATTGCGCCTTTCCTGCAACCTGCACAGCTAGGCTAGCTCAATATTCGATGCTGCAGAGTTTACACAATTTACATATTACAGAGTTGTAATACTACGTTAGTACTATATTAATTCTGTGCTAATACAGCGAATAGCAGCGCTTCATCTTGTTAATGGGTTGCTCAAAATATGTGTTGTCATAAGTAGGTATGGTATCTCGGAGCATTTATGTAGCGTTGAGTGTAAAGTAGTAGGCTACATGGCAGATATACTTTGACCCACCAGTCTCCGCATATCCGTGTTCACGGATCTTAAACTCTATATCTTATTAGAATAAGATATAGACAATCCACTCTCTCTCTCAGCGCTCAGCCTCCTCTCACTATATAGATATAGTGAGAGGAGGCTGAGCGCCAGACCTTTGTGTGGATTATATGATACTAGCTTTCCGCCCGCGGCGTCGCCTGCATGGAATAACTTTATCGCGGAAATTTGTTTATCCCGCAGGAACTACTCACTTTATCGGGATAAAAACTATCCTAAGTGCACCAAATTTTATTCAAATCCGTTTCACCGTGATGGAGCAACAAACAAACATCCAAACTTTCCCATTTTAATATTAGTTTGGAGCCCATACTGTCCCCGTTGTATGTGAATGAGATGAAAATTTTCCTGCATGAAGTTTACATACAAAGAGAATTTACACACTTTAATAGAACTACGGGTAAACGAAGTTGCCCTTAGTACTACTGATAGGACTACGGGCAATTTGATTTGCCCGTGGTCCGATTGATAGAACCACAGGCAAAAACAATTGCCCATGGATCGACCAGTGGAACTCGGCGATCGGACCACGGGCACTAAACGAAAAGTTCACGTTCTCACCAAGTTCTGCTGACATGAAGACAAATGACATTTCTGAGCATTTTTACGCCCCGATGGTGTGTGGGTGTGTCTAGTAATTGTCCGGACTTAACTCAGTAATTAATTTCGAACTACTTTCGACCCCCATTACTCGAAAACTATTACATACTTAGAATTTTGTATGTCTAATAAAGCTCCATCGAAAATCTAGAAACCTAAATTTCATTATTATGCTCCTACAGTTACGGAATTATTATAAGGTCTGTAAAGTCTCAGTTTTATTACTGACTCACTCATCAAAAACTTATTAATTTGAAATTTCGCGTTGAGATTTTCACTTCTTTTATCGGCGAAGCCCTTAACCGAGGATCTTGGCAAGTCTTTTGTACGAACTTGGCACCAATTCACCTTTATGTTTTTGAAGTATTACATCTTGAATCAAGCAAAACCCATAATTTGGGGAGAAAGAAAAAATTTATGCATTTTCTTTTAGTTTAATGTAGCACTGGCAAACGATAGTGTCGAAATTCTTTTCAAAAAAAGAAAATAATTTTCAATCGAATGCCAAATAGACAACAGCGAAATCAAATGTGAAGCACCAGTGGGAGTGCTGTTTTTTTTCTAGTTATTTTTATTATAGGTTAGCGTAAGCCACCGGTTTGGGGTTCCAACATGAAATTATTTGTTGACAGTATAAAGGGAACTATGCTACTGAGGTAGCGGGGTTAGAGCGACACTTCTACTGCTTTCTGAAGGTACATATCACCCATCAACTATTTAGAAATATGCTTCACGCAAGTCTAAGAGGTAACTCTCACTCGGTTATGCGTGCCTGGTACCGTTGAAGGTAAGTCTGTCTAGTAGGGCTTAACCAAGCTCCAGTAGGCAACATGTAGAGCTGACCTGTAAGCAGATCCACAGTTAGCTGTATATGTGCTTACTATTAATAGAAATATGGAAGCAAGTAAAGGCAAGGTCAAACGATCACTGTTTATTGTTAAGCATCACCTGTTGATAGAAGGCGCTTAAACATGTGACAATACCGTTTGCCGCTCTCTCATATAAAAAAAAAAAAAAAAAAAAAAAAAAAAAAAATATTACTACCTTACCCCGCAATACCGGGACTAGTTTTCATAGACTCTATAACCAACCACATGTAAAAAATTTCAAAGTTGGTAGGGTCTAGCTATAATGCAATGTGTCGTTTAAATTTTTGTTTTAAGATTACTTTCATTATAATTACGAAATAATACCAGCAACAACTTAGGAATTTAAACTCACTTCATTCACGGCAAATACACCTACACCTTCCTCAAAGACCAGCAACGCATCTGTGACCCTTTTGGTGTTGCGGGTGTCCATGGGCGGCGGTGATTGCTTTCCATCAGGTGACCCGCATGCTCGTTTGCCGCCCTCTCATATAAAAAAAAAGATGCTACCAACTTTGTGTATTACTAAAATATTATAGAAGATATTGCATTTATGTTTAAATAATTATAGTTTGTGTGAATTCTGGTCAATATTTTAAGGTCAGCTGAACAAATTGACCACCAAATCTTTCTAAATATTCTAACCCTCTTATTCATAAAAAATTACAAACTCTTTATAAGCCTGTTTTAAAGTATGTTTTGTCACTTTCTTTCATTACAACATTTCTTATGGACGACAGAGACAAAACACACTAACTAAAACAGGCTTATAAAGCATTTGTAAATTTTTATGAATAAGACGGTAAGCCTAAGCCATCAGTTTCAATGCACTCAAAGGAGCATCATCAATCTGTTTATAAAGCTTTTTGTGTACTACCCCGAAACTATAACAACCAGTGGTGTGCCCTCCACACAGGCAGAAAGGCAGTGCCTACCCTAGAAATTGTAAGCTTTCCTCGAAATGCAGCTGTTTCTAAATAGTTCTTCTTCTTAGCGAGTCGATGGCAAAAATATCAAATACATTTAGGTCCTCCTCTTGCCTTTAGTGAGATAGAAATAGTCAAGGTCAGTGTGCCGTGGCGTCTACCATTTACCATCAAAATATCTGTGTACCTCGCTGGAATGCGACGCCTATCCCTGCTGGCTTTTCCACGTCCCCGCTCTCGTCTCGTCGCGCAGACACCGTACCCAGACCGCCGACATGACATCACATGGCCAGGTGCACAGATATTGTGACCGGGATGTACACTCTTCCTTCGATTATGCATACACGGTAAAATGAGAACAGTGCGATCAAGACACCAAATTATGCCCCTTTCTTGTTGTCACTTGCCATTCAGCAAGCGTAATAAATGAGACGATAATTATCCCTATTCGGTCAATTGCAATAACATACTTCCTCCCCCCTCTGTATACTACTCATATAATCCGATCTACTGTATGTGCAGTGCAATGTAACCTAATCATACCTTTCTGGTGACTTACAGTGAGTAGTGAGGCGTCATGGGCGCAGAGGGGGGGCTGAAGGAAGAGAAGGAGTTCAAATGCCGGCCGCGCTTCAAGGGCATTGAAAACTTCCTGCGAAGGATCGCGTTCAACCTCGGTATGCTTCATTTAACTAATAGGCGTCAGAGTAAAACTTCAAATTCATGGGGTTCTTCTAAAATTCTTGTGGATAATTTGGATAATGGTCATAAATTGAACTGATGAACAATAGGTCTTGTGGACACTTAATGAAACCCATAAGTTATACTTTTTCACAAGACTCTTACGACTGTTTCAGGAAACACCCCATCCCAGACTGAGGTGAAGATAATATCGTGCATACCTATTGACGTGACGGATCTACAATACAAAATAATCACCCTCGAGAGGGAACTGGAAGACCGGAAGGCGGGCGCGGTTACCCGGCGGCCGCCGACGGAAGTTAATACGGCTCTCTGCAGCCCGCCGATCATCCGTCCACACCTAACCCCACCTCAATGCTGCCCTAGTCGCCAAAGCCTCAGCCCAACACAGTATTCCCTGTCGCGCTCCAGTCGCGAGTCCTGCTGCCCCGAAGAGAATGCTAACGATCCGTCCTGTCAATCCCACTCGCAACACCGCGAGTCAGATGCTTGTCAGGAATCCCCGTGTAACCCCGACTGCCCAGAACACCCATGTTGCCCAGCCAGCGGACGCTGCTTGCCAAACCCACCGTGTCAGCTAAAGAGGTCCTGCCTACCCATCCCAACGACTACGCCCGACGGTCAACCACGCCGCAATTTCTCCAGTGAATCCTCCAGGAACAAGCGATCGGCCATTTCATTCATCTACCCCGGCATAACAGCCACCAAGTGTGTACCTAACCGATCTTGCTCCCCCAACTGCGAATGCGCCGAAGCGGTCGAAGATGGCGATAACGTGAAGAACATATTAAAGAAGGTTAAAATGGGAAAAAGAAAGAACAGATGCCGAACACATTTCGTTTACTATGCTCAAAATATGAACTCAAACTCTCCATTCACGAACTATGAAAGACCAACAAACTGTACAAGGGACAAGGAAAGTTCGCCGCATAAGGAGACGATCAGCCGTTCCTATTTGGCCGACATGGTACGCAAGCAGTATAAAGCGGATAAGATGGCGGAAAAGACTTCGGATACGAGCCGCTTTTCGTCGCCAGTGTGCCGCGATATTGGGCACAGCTGCGAATCGCTGCCCACCGCCGCCGCCTTCGACGCGGAGATCTGTTCCTGCTGCCGTGGCCCTTACCAAAATATCGACAACGAGATGCGACAAATTCATTACAACACCTTCACTTTGCCACTAAGGAATGACCGGGGAGATGAACGAATGAATAGCGTATACTACGACTCAAGCCTGTACGATGTGGTGCCTGTGAAAGAAAACCCTAATAAAATGATTCATTGCGAGGAAAAACCAAAGAAAAGAGAAGCCAGATGTCAAGTGGAATACAAGAACCCCGATAGACTACGTAAAACTCGCATACAGCCTTGCATCTTGAACTGTCATAACGTAGCGTTCGTCAGAGGTAATCGCAAGTTTGTTGCAAAGAGAAAATTGCCAACTAAATCGCCGAACAAGATTTCTCCGAAGCGGCGATTTGAGCAGCCTTGCGCTCCATCCAATAGCTGCAGCATAGACTGTGGTGGGGTTTACCCGAAGTTTCTTTACGAACGTCGTCGACCAAGGACACCGGCTCCACCCCCTGTGGAACACAGAAATGCTGAATGCCTCACGATCAGTCTGAATAACACGGAATGCCAAACAGCATCCACCAAAAGTGTTCAACTGGACCCAGCGCAACCAGACGAAAACAAAACTGAAGAAACATTAAACCAAATAAAGAGCATACTACAATCAGTTTTGACAGAAGTGAAAACTAATTCGCAAGTGAAAACTACGGTAAATGAACCGAAGAGGGACGCAGTTGTACAAAAAGGAACTTCACAGAGCAACATGCAAGCGTGCTCCAGTCTCTTGAATAGTTATACGTACAGCCCTTACAATATAAACCCATACGCGCCATCATGTTCCCGACAGAGCAATCCTTATTATCCAAACAACGCCTACGGACATCTGAAATGCATGCAGAATTATCCTCTCTTTATCCAAACTACGGGTCGCCAATGCGCTTGTTGCTTCAAGAATATACCGAATCCTGGAAAAATTGCACATCCGAAACCCGCAGCGACTACAGCCACCAACACTGAGGTAGCTGCGGCGGTGGTTCAGCAACGAAGCAAAGAAACCGAGAAACTAATCAAGGAGATATACAAATCACTAGCTGTGAACTTGGACTTCCCGGGGAGAGATACGTCGACAAGTAATTACGAGGATCTTAAGTCTTCAAGCAATAATTCTAGAAAACTGTTCGAATTTAAATACATGCCTAGTAAGGAGATCAATAAGAGCAAAGGTGATTCGTCAATGGTGATCCGCAAGAAGACCATGCAAACGGCTTCGACCATGCCAATTTACAACAACCGAGGTTTTGGCAGTAACGTGGTATCGAATGCTGCAAGTCTCCGCTCCCAGGTCGTTGGCAAGACTGATCGGATACGCAATGAGAGGATCGAGAGAGGAGACTATTTGGCTAGGAACCAGCAGATCTCGTCGGAAAGCGACAGGGATAGAGAGAAGGATAGAGAGGTGAAGCAGTATGTGGTGGAGCTTCCGAACGCGACAACTACCACTTACAGCGATGATACTGAGAGTCCTGACACCGAGGAAAGTGACGAGACAGTTGTGGCAGTCGAGGAGCCTAAGGTATAATCTTTTATAATGAAGTTTATTTCGATAGATAGACCAATGTCCCTTTGCTTTCGCATATTTTTACATAACCATCTGGTATCCATAATACAAGCCTATAGTTGCTTAGTGTAGAACTAAATGGCACTGTATGTCCAAGGTTATTTATTTAATTAACGTTGTTCAGCTATGGTACTTTATAAGGAAAATTTACATTAACTGTTTACAGAAAAAGGCGAAAGTTGGTCTATTCACGAAGGTGTGCAAATTATTCAAGTCTAAGAACAAAAAGAAAGAGAAGGAAGACTCCAGCGAATCCGAGGGGGAGCAGAACGGGTCGGAGGCCAGCGATTCTGACGATTATCAGACCGTGTACAGTCAACGAAGCAAACAACCTCGCCAGGCGGTGAAGTTCGTACGCGAACGACCGCGGTACCGCCGCCCGAGGCACTCTAAAGTGTCCTTCTCTCGCTACTACATGGCCCATAAAGAGAAACAGGTGAGCACCGCTTAATCCCATTTCTCAACTGTATTTTTCATATCATTCAATCTTAAAAAATAATACACATATTGTAAATTTAAGTATTTTAAAAATGTACAAAAAAAGGACAATGTAAAGAATGTCAGCTGAAAAAAGTACTTTTAGATTTAGAAAAATACTGCTTTTCATCATATTTTGACAATTTTTTTTTATGCATTACGGGTTGGTACTTGCCCTCAATCACACCTGATGTTAAGTGAAGATGAGGTCGAAAGTGGAAGCGTACTGACCCGGAAACCCCAACACATTTGGGGGACTGGCTATCTTATCTCTGACAACCGGAACACAACAATGCTATTAACATTGCTGCTTGGCGGCAGATTTAGATAAGATGGTGGTAGCTAGCCAGGCGGACATTTAAAATGCCCTACCACCAACCAAACCGAGTACCTTAAACATGTACCCCGCTGGGGATCGAACCCGCGACCTCCGAAACGTAAACCCAATGTTGTTTACATTGAGCCACGGAGGCGGTTGAAAGTTGAAAGAGGTTTTTTATGCACAACGGGTTAGCACTTGACCTCAATCAGTGGAGATGAGGCCGAAGGTGGAAGCGTATTGACCCGGAAATCTTATTTGAAGGACTGGTTATCTTATCTCTGACAACGGGAACACAACAATGCTATTAACCTTGCTGCTTGGCGGCAGATTTAGATAAGGTGGTAGCTAGCCAGGCGGACATTTAAAATTCTCTACCACCAACCAAACAGAGTATTAATCATGAACCCCGCTGGGGATCGAACCCGCGTCCTCCGATTCGTACGAATAACCCCTATGTGTGTGTGTTAAAGATTCTGCGGATTGTACAATCCAATATGACGCCAAGCACTATTCATTTGCGATTAGCGAAGTTAAGCAATGTCTGGTGCCGTCAGTCCTTGGATGGGTGACCGCTAGTGGCATTTTAATACGAGTGTAAATGGACTATACCCTCTCCCAGTAAGAGCTTGTGCCCAACAGTGCTACCAAAAAAAGCAAGATAAATATGTTTTTGGCGTTCTCCATCGTATTCTGGTTCCAGTTAATAACTTCCTTCATTTGTACCAATCCACAGGACCGAGCTCGAAGGTCTCCATACATGGAACAGGAGTACCGACGCCACTGGAACGAGAATATCTCATTTCACAACAATAGTCCGATGTATTCCACTGACCGGCCGGTGTCAAGGTAGGCATCTTTATCAAACACCCCAAAATAGCCAGTATAAACATATTATTTGCTTAGTAAATCAAACGATTTCAACAGTTTAAATTCGACGATTGAAGGGCAAAGAATTAAGACACAGATTAATAATAAGTTAAGTTGTCGCCTTGAAACCCTACACTCTGTGGTCTGAGGCAACAAACCATATCAAATCAAAATCAAAAAAATATTTATTTCGTAGGATAAAAATTATCACTTGAAAACGTTACATTTTTTATCTTATTATTAAAGTTTTTGGCATTATTGCTCATTCACAAAGCTGATTCCCCGGAGAAGAACGAGCAAGAAACTTGCACTTTTAAATAAGTCTGGGTTACAATTATATTGTATTGTATAATTAGACTGAATATCGCCGAGCGGTCTATGTCCATGCTTGCTTATCATCCAGATAGTCAGAAATTTTATAGTAGCCTTTGGTAAATAATGGTGTCGATTCGGTTGCACACGAGCTAAACTAAAACCAGATTTAGACTGGTGCTGTCACATTTTATTGTTCCAGAGAGAAAAAGACAGACCTACTTTAAAATTGGTTTTAGTTTAGTTTGCGTACAACCGAATCGACACCAATGTCTGTTTTATGATGGTTATAAATTTATTTAAAGGTAAATTTTGAATGTCCACTTGAACCTTATTATAAAAGCGTATAGATTGCCCCTTAAATGACTTAGTGACTTTGTGTAAACGGCTGACATGAACAGCAAGTTTTTTTTTATATCTGGCATTAACATTTATGTACTATATCACTATTTTTCTTAAACGATTCTAAATTTTTTTTCTTGCATACATATGTTATACTCCTCCGTCGAACAACGGGTTAGCACTTACCTCAAACACACCTGATGTTAAGTGAAGCAGATGGTTTCCTCCGCCTCAGGCCTCAGGAAATGTTTTTCGGGTGTAAATCTGTAGATGTTACATTCTGTGGCCTAAGCGGCTTGACTGATTTTGAAGTAAGTGCCAAGGTGTCATTACATTCGTCTTGGCCCAAATGTCATTCGTTCATGGTTAAAAATCCAACATGATGCCCACTAAATACAAAATATGCTATTGAGTTTTTGATTTTAAATACTTTTTAATTTTGTATTTTAAGGGAGTCGGCTCAACAGCGCCCGCGACGCCCCGTTTACTGGCAGAATTACGAAGCGAGACCTACCATAATTCAGCCGAGAACACCATATCAGAACGTGAATTACGAAAATACAGTCCAAAATGAAGAGGAGGAGGTGACCACGTCCAAAATGGCCAAGACCTCCAAAGGGCTAGCGTGGCTCAAGAAACATAAGCCCCAATGCGGCGAACAATGGAAGAAGCTGATCCTTGAAAATTAAAATTGTGCAAGTGAGTTGTTTCGGTGATATTGTCCTGTTAAATTGTCGTGTGAAAATTTTTATTATTTAATAAAAAAATCGTCTTGTCTATTGTCCTTTATTATAATATCCTTTATGATAAGTAAAACACGTTTAAAATACATTACGGAGAAATACGCAGAGGAGACAGTGTGAGAAATTGTGTCCCGTGATTCCAAATGTGGTGTAGCTTAGGGCTGCATTAAAAAATCGATCTTGAGAGTGAGATCGCGTGTTTTAACATACAACAGATTCTCAAGCGTCACTTAAGGTCATCTCAATCTTGAGAATCGTTTATTAATACGGACCTTAGTCATACTAAATCGCTTGTCGGCTTCACACGGGTTTGCGACAGACACCAATCGATAAAAAATATTAAATGTGCTGCAAATATCTGCGGAATGATATATTTTTCTATTCAACATTAGATGTAGTCGCTAGTAGTAGGTATGACACCTGCGCCGAAGGCAGTATGCGCAGCATCCCCTTCCCCAACACCTCGCTCCATAGTAAAACATGTTCAGACCGCCTCCTCTATTTCTCCATGAAATTAAGGATGTTCCTCAGATCCAGTGGAGGCCCTCATTTGATAAATTAAGATTTCAAATACAACATACATCCAAAATGTGCTGGGTGCACTCGAAAACCTAAGAGCTAATTATAAATAATACTTATATACCTTTCATCAACAGCCTTACACGTCCCCACTGTTGGGTCACAGCCTCCTCTCACTAGAAGGTATGGGCCATTATCCACCACGCGGGCCCAGTGCGGATTGGCGGATATGTGTCATACTAGTCACCTGACAGTCAGTGTTTCTAAACCACCCCCCGACTATTTCCTTACCGACTCATAGTCACACCAAGTTATCACACCAGTGTTACAAACAGGATTCTTTTTCTTGTTAGTCACACTACTAATTTTTCCACACCATTTATACTATAATTGCTAGTGCTGTACCTGTTGAAAATTTAGGTTTAACAGGAACAAACTAATATAAAATAATGTCAACCTAACACGAATGTCACACACTTCGAACCTAACCTATCCATGTCGGGGTGCCAAAAACTCCCGTGCTCGCTTCGCTCGCACTCGTCCGGCTCGCTTGCGCCAGTTAAATATAGATGACATCCCAGATGACATTCCATTTTACAGGACAGGACAGGCTAGGACAGCACTAGTTAGGGAATAAATACAATAAATGGTGTGGAAAAATTAGTAGTGTGACTAACAAGAAAAAGAATCCTGTTTGTAACACTGGTGTGATAACTTGGTGTGACTATGAGTCGGTAACTAACTATTTACCGTACCCACCGAAGCACGTAAACACTCATTAAAATGCCATTAATGGTCACCCATCCAAGGACAGATCGCTTCGGACATTGCTTAACTTCACTAATGGAAAACGATTGGTGTACAACCTACTTACTTTTATCGCGTTCTACTTTTTTCTCTACCCAAAGATTGTATGGTTAATAGCGATAAGACCGCCTGGTTGTTGAATAGATTGAATAGAATAGAATTTTATTGTTAAACTGTGTACAGGAGATGTTAATCTTATTTTTGACACAACAGCTTGTCCATTTCGGACGTACAATAATAATTAAAAGAAAGGCATAGTATTAAAATTAGGTATGTCAAAATATTATTAAAACAATGTCACCACAACAACACAGAACATTAACATGGGACAAGGATCAGTAGATATTCCTAAAATGAAGTGCATTGTAGAATTTTTGTGCAATAACGTATGCTTGATTGATTGATTGATTGATTGAAAACGAGTAGCGAATGCAACTGCGCTACGAGTGTGAACTTTGATTCTGAATATTTTCGTCAATTTTAAATTATTGATAAAAAACGGCTACATTCATTTATAAATTTTAAATTCTGGGTAATAACAAGAATCAATGATGCTTAGATGTAGGTTTTTCGACTCGTGTATATTCTCGTGTATACATAGCTTCCTTTTGGCAAAGACTGCGCGCTTCTGATAACAGCATACTCAAAGCAGTGAGTGACAGACTCTGCAATCCAATTTTTAAGCATTGGTCGTCTGTTCATCAGAGCGCGAACCGGAAATGACAGCCAAAGTTCTTTGTTAGTGGATTTTATTTTGATTATTTTACTTGTACTTTATATCAATTTATATCAATTTATTTGGGTATTCTAAATTGTATTGTACTTTTACTTCTGTATATGGGTTTTTTTTATGCCTGCAATAAACGTTTTATTATTGTTATTATATTATATTGCATGGAAAAACTTTATCGCGTGCATGTTTAATTTCTTTATCCCGCGGGAACTACCCACTTTATCCAACGTCTGTACATTTTGACACTTTTTTTTTATTTTATTTTTTTATGGCTATTACTCCTTTTGGGTATTAAGCCAACGACAAGTTTAGGGAACTTATTAAAAAACGAGGAAACGTTTAAAATAAAATTATAGTACAATATTTACAAAAGAAAACGAAAATTTGGAAGGGACGAAGGATAGGAGAGGATTTAATGAGAGGAAGAGAACAGATAAAATATGATAGGAATAAATGGGAAGCAAAGAATGAGGAATTATTATATTTTGATGTTGTTAGATGAAATAAAAGGAGATAACACCTTTAAAATGGACAAATAGCTAAAGGAAAGTAAACAAGTAATGCTAGAAGGGAATGGGACACCGAGGGTAATGAGGCAATCCAGAAAAGAAGAGCGGTCGTATTGGGATTTTGACACTTATTTATTTTGAAACTTATACGGTTTTTTTTTTTTTTATTTATTCAAGAAGAAATTTTAACACTTACACACATGCCGTCGCTTTTGCATTTTGGCACTTGGTTATATTTACAGTTACGTATTTAAACCTCTGCAAATTTTGACCCCCATTCATTTCGACACTCGCACTTTATGACCATTAAACAATTCGTCCCCTGGACAGTTTGTCACGACGACGACTCAGTCCCGGAATGATCCACCGTATCTTCTACCTATATACCAAATATTAGGCCTTTATCTATGAAATTGGAGTTATTTTTCTTCGTTAATCATATGTACCAATTCCTGCGATTTTCTAAGCTATATCCAAATTTGTTTTTTATTTGGAAAATGGAATATTATTTCAATTAAATATTTTTTAATAGCTGGGCTAAATCACATAATAAAAAAAATTGAACAGAGCTCTTTTCATGTGCTTCCCATAATCATTTCTTAGATTCGCTGAAACTTTTATAAAGCGGTTACTTTTAAAAATTAACGCTGCCTATACTTAACTTAATGTTATCCGATACACACAAAGTTTAGCTAAAATTTGAATTTGCCGTTCCCAAAAAAAAAGTCTTAATGAAATTCTTCATACAAAACGCCAATTTCATAGGTAAGGACCTAACATTATCCAAATCCGTACATCCGTATCTCCGTGATTTAGAAACAAACATCTAAACTTTCACATTTACCATAACTAAGATAGATTTGCAGAGAAATTTTAATTTATCACATGAGGATGCCACTGGACTCTGCGGCCACATAAGTTACATTAACAAGTTAAGATACATTAATATTAACTTACATTAAGTTGACTAGTGACGCGTTTGATGCATCTTTATAAAACTAATTTATTTGGCTAAGTTTTATGCGAGCTTCAAATCAATCTTCTGGCTCATTTTTGAGATCTGCAGGTGTTCAAGGTCCTCTAACACGAAACTGCAACAAAAAATATAGGTATTATAACAGTGAATATGCTGTAGGTGTACATACATACATACATCCTCCGTTACATACATTAACCGCCTGGGTATACGTTTTTGAGGTCACGGGTTCGATCCCCAGCTGGGTACATGTTTAAGTACTCGGTTTGGTTGGTTAGCAACGTTAATAGCATTGTTGTTTTTTTTTTTATGCACAACGGGTTTGTACTTGACCTCAATCACACATGATGTTAAGTGAAGATGAGATCGAAGGTGGAAGCGTACTGACCCGGAAACCCCAACGCATTTGGGGGACTGGCTATCTTATCTTTGAAAACCGGAACACAACAATGCTATTTACATTGCTGCTTGGCGGCAGATTTAGATAAGATAGTGATATCTAGCCAGGCGGACATTTAAAATGCCCTACCACCAACCAAACCGAGTACTTAAACATGTACCCCGCTGGGGATCGAACCCGCGACCTCCGAATCGTAAACTCAATGTTGTTTACATTGAGCCACGGAGGCGGTTAAAAGTTCCGATTGTCAGAGATAAGATAGCCAGTCACCCAAATGTGTTGAGGTTTCCGGGTCAGTACGCTTCCACCTTCGACCTCATCTTCACTTAACATCAGTTGTGATTGAGGTCAAGTACCAACCCGTTATGCATAAAAAAAATATATATAGTGTATTTTTTTTTTCAAAATCAATGCGTCCGATTCCTGTCTAGGAATGTGAATTTTTTAAAAATCCAATGATGAAGTATTAGTTTTCATCAAAATCGGGCCGGCGACTCCTTTGAGTACTTTTCGGATTTGGCCATCCACAAATTACAAAGCAAATTACAATTACAAGGCAATTATACAGTAAAAATACAGTAGTTGGTCGGCGTATTTTCAACAATGTACTCCCTGTGGCCGATATAATGATATGTACTGTTATACGACCTCGGGTTCGAAACCCGCTAGGGGCATATGTTTGTATAATGAATACAGACATGTGTTCCCGAGTTATGGATGTATTTATTTACAAAAAAAAAAATATTTGTGTAGTTTATCAACCATCTGGTATCCACAACACAAGCCTATAGTTGCTTACTGTGGAACTAGATGGCGCTGTGTGTATGTGTAAGTATATTTATTACTATTATTTATTTATTATAATATAATACTGATGACAATAAAATAATTTGGTACCATCAGCCTAAGCTAATTACTTATACATTATTATGGGGTCAAGTGATATGTTATATACACCTGTAAATTACCATAATTTGTTGATTAATTTGATTTCGATCGAGTTCTATTGATAGCAAATTATATTTACAAAAAAAAAAATATTCGTGTAGTTTATCAACCATCTGGTATCCATAACACAAGCCTAGATGCTTACCGTGGACCTAGATGGCGCTGTGTGTTTGTGCAAAGATATTTATTATTATTATTATACTGGTTACCTGTAGAAGATTAACGGCAGAGGCGCAGTGGTGAGATGCCACAGCGCGTGCGCGTCCCACGCGTTGCCCAGCGGTGGGAAGTCGAACAGCTCGAGGAGCAGCGCGGCCCCGGACAGCTTGTTGAACAGCACCATCCGCCACACGTACCGGCTGCCGCTCCGGTACCAGTGCACCAACGACCACCCCAACCAGACCGACGAACCCACCAAACCTGGAGGACATTAAATACAAAGAGTACAATAACAGTTTAATAACTTATTACAACATATTCGGCATTTTGACTACCGATTGGTGTAGTGGATAGTGACCCTGTCAGCGAAACCAACGGTTGCGGGTTCGAATCCCGCGAGGGGTATAAATGTTTGTGTGATGAATACAAACATTTATTCCCGAGTCATGGATGTTTATATAAATATTTATGTATGTTTATCCGTTATCTAGTATCCATAGCACAAGCTTCGCTTAGTTTGGTGACTAGATGATTGGTGTAAGTGTCCGAAATATTTATTTATTATTTATTTATTATTTCGCGGGCGCCATGTTGGATTATCTAACTAATATTACAAATGATAAAGTTTGGATGTTCGTTGCTCCATCACGGCAAAACGAATGAACGGATTTGAATTTGATATATAAATAAATAATAAATAAATAAATATTTCGGACACTTACACCAATCATCTAGTCCCAAACTAAGCAAAGCTTGTACTATGGATACTAGATAACGGATAAACATACATAAATATTTATATAAACATCCATGACTCAGGAATAAATGTTCATATTCATCACACAAACATTTACCCGTCGCGGGATTCGAACCCGCAACCGTTGGTTTCGCTGACAGGGTCACTATCCACTACACCAATCGGTCGTCAAATATATGTAGAATATACGCTGGAATAAGACGTAGACTGGACTATGGCCTATACTCCGTCATTATTTATTTATTTATTTATTCACACGAAATCTTAACAGCATTTAAATATATATTTAACAATCAATATCTTTAATCTTGCATGCCCGATATCTAAATATAACTCAAAGGTGACTGACATAGTGATCTATCAACGCCCAGCCCAAACCACTGGACGGATCGGGCTGAAATTTGGCATGCAGGTAGATGTTATGACGTAGGCATCCGCTAAGAAAGGATTTTGATAAATTCTACCCCCAAGGGGATAAAATGGGGGATGAAAGTTTGATGTTTGTATTTTGATAAAATCTTCCACGCGGACGAAGTCGCGGGAGGAAAGCTAGTCAGATAATAAGATTTCAATACTGTCTGTTTGTGTGATCCGGTAGCAAACTGATTCCAATACTAATACACTATTACCTACTGAAACAAATCAATGAGGGTAAACCAGACATTAATGAAAATTAGGATCACAAGTGCTAACGAGTTCCACATGATGTTTACACAAGCTGAGATAATGGGGTATAAGGGTAGGGATAGGAACCTGAGGGGAGGGGGAGTATACAAGAATTATTAA
Source organism: Oegoconia quadripuncta (assembly GCA_949316235.1). Taxonomy (NCBI): domain Eukaryota; kingdom Metazoa; phylum Arthropoda; class Insecta; order Lepidoptera; family Autostichidae; genus Oegoconia; species Oegoconia quadripuncta. The sequence continues at coordinate 1,674,736 of OX438752.1, read as the reverse complement.
TTATTAGTGTGTGTGTGTGTGTGTGTGTGTGTATGAGTGTGTATGTATGAGTGTGTATGTATGAGTGTGTATGTATGTGTGTGTGTGTGTGTGAGTGTGTGTATGTGTGTGTATGTATGAGTGTGTGTGTGTGTGTGTGTGTGTGTGTGTGTGTGTGTGTGTGTGTGTGTGTGTATGAGTGTGTATGTATGAGTGTGTGTGTGTGAGTGTGTGTATGTGTGTGTATGAGTGTGTATGTGTCTATGAGTGTGTATATATTTATAGTGCATCTGCAGCCTGATTGATGATAGGGAAATGAGTGGTTTGTCTGAAGTGTGTATTTAATTGATTGATAAAACAAAATGGTAGATAGTTGCAACGTTAACGTGTGTGTGTGTGTGTGTGTGTGTGTGTGCATGTGTTTTCCTGTTGCTGTACTATTGTAACTATAATTATACGAGGGGAGGCCTATATGCCTGCAGTGGGATGTGTACGGGCTGAGATGATGATTGATATATATGTTTTACAAATTCGTAGGAACCCTATACGTTATTTGGAACTCGTATTTTATCCAAGTTTTTTTTATTCATTTAATTTAATGATGTAATTATGTGGAAATAGGCAATAAACCCGACCGTCAGATAACACAACGCTTTATTCGATGATGGTTTTAAAATTAAAATATACTACCTATGCCAATACCTTCTAATTCACATGCCTAATTTGCCCTATTTTTTTTCTTACGCTAAAAAACTCGTCACTTTAAATCACAGAGTACTTTGTATATCAACTAACCGAAACACACGTTGACTGACATGTTGTACTCGTAATCGACATTCCCGCTGTGGAGATACTGGATGTGCTTCACGAAGTACACGGCGGGTATGCACAGAGTAATGGTTGCCAGCAGCTTGTGGTTATACAGCACTCTGGAATGGAACGAACGGACATGACCAAGAGTAGATGGAACACGATTCCTATGTCCGGTCAATATGATAGACCAATAGTCAAAATTGTAGATCATTCATTCATTCATTCACCATTCATTCATTCATTCGCCATTCATTCATTCATTCACCATTTATTCCTCATTCATTCATTCATCAACACACTCGTTAAAATCACTTGTAACACCATTCGAACCAATGCTGCGATATCTAATTTCATACTAAACACTCTTAGGCCCGAATGCATAAACTATTCTCAAGATTGAGAACAGTCTTGTGACCGGTCTCAAGTAAACGTGTTGATTAATAAACCGAACTTGAGACCTGAAAAGCACGTGCACACTCAAGCAGTACTCACTTGAGAGGTGCGCGCATTTATAAACGAAACTCAAGACTATCATTCATTCGCCGCTGAGGCGAATACTTGAGAAGTGATCTCAGCTGAGTATGTAACGAGGTGTACAACCTCTTCTAAATTCCGTCTTCTTTTCGGTAATCTCTTTGGCGTTTTCTTTTTTGGAACATTATTCAAAATTCTGAATTCTAAATTATTTTCAAAATCTAGTCTGGTCTGGACGCAACTAGCGAACTGAGACTATTCTCCCGTTCTTCCTTTTTATTCCTTTAAATTATTATTACATCATTTATAAGTTTTTCAAGTGCCTATCCCTTCCTGACCTTCTCCTTCACCGTTCATCAGTGGCTGCAGTCCTGGTAGGGGCCTGAAACCTACGACCCTGAACCTCATCCTCGTCTACGGCGCCCAATACCTACATCGACCTACAGCAGCTGAGTATCGCAGAACCGCGACAAGTATACCTCAAAATTGGTTCATAAATTAGCATGGAGCTTGAGATAGCGTCAACTGCTTAAGACGCATCTCGGTTGATACAGCCTCAAGACTTGTATTGAGATTGGTTTATTAATACGGGACTTAATTACCTGACGATAGCAGCCACCAGGAGCGCAGCGACCATAGACAGTGCACAAGCGTAGTCCATGAATTCGGTCAGCGGTGTATCACGCGTGTGAAATATGGCGGACCAGATCCACGCGTTCATGCAGACCTGTTCAATAGCAAACGACTAATTTGAGACATTTGGATAACATCAAATTAAATTTCCATCCACATCACCTGGATGAGTGGAAGTCTACCACTGTACGTTTCTCAAGAAACTTCTTACCACGTACGACCACCCTGTGGAACGGACTTCCGGCAGCGGTATTCCCGAACGAGTACGACATTGGAACCTTCCTCAAAGCCCTGCAACGCATTTGTGACCCTTTTGGTGTTGCGGGTGTCCATGGGCGGCGGTGATTGCTTTCCATCAGGTGACCCGCATGTTGCCGCTCTCTCATATAAAAAAAAAAAACAACTGGTTGGTTAGCAACACTTTTGAATACAGAGAATGTCTCTTCACTAAATTCTTACCCTCTTATTCATAAAAATTTACAATACAATACAATACAAATACTCTTTATTGCGCAAAATAATTTACAATAACTTTTGATGATAACAATAGAACACAATTAGGCGGTCTTATCACTAAAAGCGATCTCCACAACCCACAGCCATGGGACATTTGTAGGTGGAAAAACAGGTAGGGTACACGATACTACCAACTAATTTACAAACGCTTTATAAGCCTGTTTTAGTTAAAGTATGTTGTGTCACTTTCTTTCATTACGACATTTCCTTATGAACGGCACAGACAAAACGTACTTTAAATAAAATAAGGCTTATAAAGCGTTTGTAAATTAAAAAAAAAAAATTTTTTTTTGTTAGACAATAAACTCCGTGGTGAAGCTACCCAACCTTATCATGAAGTGCTACCCCTAAATATTTTTCCCCCCGATGCAAAAGAAAGCCTCTGTTCCTGTAGCGCATTGATCAATAAGAAAACGTTAAATATAGCTGGGCTATGTTGAATTTAACACTTACCAGAATAAAAATATACCAAAACAGCAGCATGGGCGTATGCTTCATGGGGAACCTCTTGTCTGTCAAGAGCTTGGAGAACATGTAAGCGTGCGCGACTAGGTTCAGCAGGGAGGCGAACGCGGACGCCGGCTCTTGCACGCCCAGGATCCTCGTGAATGGCCACTGAAGCAATAAATATTTTATTTTTTTTATTCACAACGGTTTGGTACTTGACCTCAATCACAACTGATGTAAAGTGAAGATGAGATCGAAGGTGGAAGCGTACTGACCCGGAAACCCCAACACATATGGGGAACTGGCTATCTTATCTCTGACAACCGGAATACAACAATGCTATTAACATTGTTGCTTGGCGGCAGATTTAGATAAGATGGTGGTAGCTAGCCAGGCGGACATTTAAAATGCCCTACCACCAACCAAACCGAATACTTAAACATGTACCCCGCTGGGGATCGAACCCGCGACCTCCGAATCGTAAAGCCAATGTTGTTTACATTGAGCCACGGAGGCGGTTATTTCAAACACTCGGGCAGTTAGCCGCTGCGATAAGTATGTGTGCGGCGGATCGATTGTTGTACCGCAAATGCTACAGTAACGATATAAAATTTTGCTACGAGATCGAAGTCTACCACTGTACGTTTCTTAAGAAACTTCTTACCACGTACGACCACCCTGTGGAACGGACTTCCTGCAGCGGTATTCCCGAACGAGTACGACATTGGAACCTTCAAGAAACGAGCCTACACCTTCCTCAAAGGCCGGCAACGCATATGTGACCCTTTTGGTGTTGCGGGTGTCCATGGGCGGCGGTGATTGCTTTCCATCAGGTGACCCGCATGCTCGTTTGCCGCCCTCTCATATAATAAAAAAAAAAAAAGATTGCAAAGTATGGATGAGTTCTGCCTGCAAATCATCGCCGTGATTTCTTTGCGGCACATAATGAGGTTGTGTATCCCTTTTTCACTCTTGTGTATTATTTATATCTATTTCTTTTTATTTATTAAAATTTATAATTTGGGCGGTCGCGTGACTATCATAATACGCGGTTTGCCACAAGAAGTGAACCTGGTGGCGCTGGTATCGCCGAAAATAACGCGGTGATGTTTACATTAATGTTAGGTTTGTGTTCTGGTTAGTTACATCACTAGGAAAAGGGCTCCTTACTAGTAATGTCAAATGGGCGGCCCCGCGGTTTTTCCCTGTCATTGGGGGCACGAATTGTTAATGTGGAGTTTTCCTAATAAACTATTATTCTTTGAGTTCTTTATTCATTTAATATTAATACAGTTTGCACATCGAAAATGAATATTCACATTGATACGGCTCCATCAAATCAATATCGGCAATATCAAAGACTGCGGACCACCACTCCAAAAAAAAATCGAAATTTTTTCAGTAAAATATCAGTTTTAATAAATGAGTTGTTAAGGTCTCCTTGTAAGTATAGCAATACCTGTATCAGAACACCTCACTTCTTTTTCTTTTTTTTTTATGCACGATGGGTTCATACTTGACCTCAATCACACCTGATGTTAAGTGAAGATGAGGTCGAAGGTTGAATCACTCTTCCGTACCTAACATTATTTTACTAACTAAAACAGACAATGGTGTCGATTCGAATGTACACCAACTAAACTAAAACCAGTTTTGGAGTGGTGCCGTCACATCGTACTGTTCCAGGGAGAAAGAGACAGTACTACTTCAAAACTGATTTTAGTTTAGTTGGTGTACAGCCGAATCTACACCAGTGTAAATTTAGTAAGAAACTTAACAATAATAATAAAAAGGAATACTTGAGTGAGAAATTGTGAGAGTTTAATTAACTGTTATGAAAGTTCAACGTAGTCGTTGGTACCACTTAGCACATCAACGAGCATGAGTGACTGTTACCTATTATCAACGACGTTCGGAAGAATTCGATGAGTCATGACATAACAAGTTGGTCATGGAATTTGAGCAAGTCTACAATCCCGTAGACTACTCCGGCTGAAACCCACAGATTGCATGAGAGGGCCAAGCTGGATGGCATGAGGGGCATGCTAATGTTTTACCCTTCACTGGTAAGCCTCAGGTCCATGATCATAATTGAATCTTATGATTTGTATGTGGGTAAGTGGTCTGTAATTACCTCCTGGGCTCGTGTTCCATCAGTGATAGACCATTACCTGGTTCTGTTAAATTCCTAGTGCCATTCTAATATCCTATTGGCCCTTAGTAGCTTGACATAATATCGCAATTTCCCGAGCCGCCCTATACCACGAGAGGCTGGCATCGTACCAGTTGCTATCAACGCCTACATGTTAATCCAGATCCTATTATATCTATGGTCCTATTACATCCGAGGCGACGAGGAGAGGGACGCCGATCCCTCTTCTCAGCCCATCCGCCGCAGGAGGGGACCCGGAGAAGGGCGTATGCCCACCTTCTTCCCCCTACTTAGCGAAGCCTCGCGAGAAGGCTCGCGTGGTGTTACCACGTGCCTTCTTGACGTGGCTGGACAAAGAGATTCCTCCCTGCTCCAGTCTATAGGAGGACCCGCCGCCGCAGTTGTTCTGGCGACGGGCGACGCGCCGGCGTGGCAACGGACATATACCGTGGGGTACCCGTGGCCACGCCGCATTGGTGCGAGTGGAGGAACACCATGTAGTATTAGGTGGTAAGTCGTCATCTCGCCCTTCCACCGCGTGGAGGACGAGAATGCATGAGCATTTCGCCATGTAAAAAAAATGGTCCTAATATATCTTACCAACCAAATCTGTCCAACCATTTAGGTGTAAAGAGGTAACAAACTAACATACATACATGTATAGTTCTCGAGGCGTAAGCTCAGCTTTGCATTTGTGTGAGTGACGTCAAGCTGCTAGCGGTACAAGAGGTGAAGTGCGGCATGTGCGCGGCAGGGAAGCGACGCGCAGCGGACACGCCGCGCCTCAGGCCGCGTTTAAACAATGCGCGGGACGCGCTGCGCCACAAGCCGTATCTCTATCTGTGTGCACTCACACAAATGCAAAGCTGATCTTACGCCTCGAGAACTGTATATACACACAACATACTTTTGCATTTATAATATTAGTTGGAATATTGTATAGTTTAGGGCAACAAACAAACATCCAAACTTTCGCTTTTATACAATTAGTTGGACTAATTGGACAACTCTCAGGTTGTGTAAACACACAGATGGTCCGTGTGTAAACATCACTTTGAACTGGACTACACTTAGAGGTGTTCATTAGCACATTTCAGACTGGTTTGAGCAATTTACGAAACGTTAAAATACACACTAATTTGTAAAAGGCAGTGGCCTATGGTTAGTGTTAACAAGAATTCAATTAGCGATGCTAGTTAGTTATACTGTTAGGGCCGTATTAATAAATCGTTCTTGAGATTGAGATCGCGTCTCGGTCTCAATACCATTTTTTCTGATGCTGTTAATATGCAACAGATTCTCAAGCATCAACTTGAGGCCATATAAATCTTGAGCAGTGTTTATTAATACGGGCCTTAGTGTAACAAATATACTCATACTTATGTACAGTTAGGTTCAATCAGTATATCCAGACCCAGCTGAAACAATTTGTTGTTTTTTTTTTTTCCATTTTATAGTATTGGTATTAAAGAAATGATATAATAATATAACATAGCGTGGATGATGGCGGTCTTACAAGCCCTGAACTGCAATAGCATAACTTCTGGGCTCATCTTAGAATGTCACCAATCTCTGATGGAGGTGTGCTCGCGCAACGACATAACTCTTCAGTGGATTAAGGGACACAGCGGATCAAGGGGCAACGACGCTGCGGATGAGCTGGCGAGAAGGGGTTCTGCAATGATGGTGCAGGGCCCTGAGCCAATCGTCCCACTGCCGTTTTGCCAAATCAAATCATGGCTTCATCAGCGAACTACATCGCTACACAACAATGACTGGACCACAAGGGTAGACTGCAGGGAAACCAGAGCGGCAATCCCAGCTCGGAGTGTGCGCCTTACTCGACAACTTATGCGCCTCTCCAAGGCGCAGCTGTGTTTGGTCACGGGTACACTAACAGGTCACGGCCATTACAACAAACATCTGTTTAATATAGGTGTTACAGACAGCCCCCTCTGCAGAGCGTGCATGGAGGCCGAAGAATCAGCCGCCCACGTGCTTTTAGAGTGCGAGGAGGTGGCCTTACATCGAGCCACCCACCTTGGAAGACCGGAGTCTCTCCCCGAAGCCTGTGGCAACATCCCAAAGTTGCTCGGTTTCCTCCAAGAACTTGGGCGGCAGTATTAGGTATTCCCCCGTACGCAAAATAGGCGCATCCAGACGTCGAGTTGCGCCGGCCCGCCAACGAATACGAACATAGCGTGGATAGCTGTTACTGTGTTCTCAATACAATGTTTATTTTTGTGTGTTTGTTACAGCATATCTTCGTCAATTGTTACTAGGTATATTTGAGATGTTGCTTTACGTGTGTCCTGTTTTGTTTCAGATTGAATCAACTGGAGTTACATTAATAGCCAAACATTAAAAATCTGCCAACCAGTTATCTGCAATGTTGTCACTCCCATGACTGACTTGATGCTGGTAGAATCCTAAAAAGGAAAGCCATTCCTTAAAGGAATTGAACTGGTTTTGATGATTATTTTTTTGTTTAATAGGGTTTACCACCAGAATTGTCCCATATAAATTTGTAAGATCTGATGCACTCCTGAGATAGGGAAAGAAAATCTGTTGTTTGTGGCGGGTCAATTATAAGCTTTAATACTGTGTAAAACATAAGTGATCCTACGACATAGGCCTCCTCCAGATGTCGCCATTGGCAACGGTCTTTGCAAGTTCTGCGCCACCCCCTTGGCAGGTCATCTTCCCATCTTTTACTAGGTCTTCCCTTTCGCCTTCTCTTGTCTCTGGGGTACCACTCGGTGACATCTGGAGGAGGCCTATGTCGTAGGACAGCCTGAACTAGAGGTGGCCGATGTCGACAAATAATATTATAAACAATAATAATAAGAAATCTCAATAATAGATCAGCGAATAAAGGCTATTTTAATTTATTTATTTATTTTTTAAAACATAAGTGATACCTTATGCTCTCTCAACTTGTGGTGTCAGTCTGTGTATTACATGCTAAGCTAAACCAGTTAAAACTGGTTTTAAATTAAATTGTAAAATGTTTTATACCATGTTAATTGCAAATAAAGCATGTGAAGTACATTACTGTTTGTGTTGTACATATTTGAAATAAAATAAATGTGACTTAGTTGAAAAACTAATTAAATAATAATTATGAAATCTCACTTTTCCATGGAACTTGGGCAGTTTGTAGCCCCTATCTTCGAATGAGTCCACCGTACGCCACATGCAGTGGTACCGGCATTCATCTACGCAACTCCACTTCAGCCGCCGGCTCCACGGGTCCTGCAGCAGTGCCCCTTTAGCGTTGAACTGTTTACTATCATCTGAAAGAATATGTTATGATTTATTAATTTCAATAAACATGTCATTATACAAGAGATATTTTAAAGAGTTTGGGGTAACAGGTAGTGTGTTTGGGGTAACAGGTAGTGTGTTTAGGGTAACAGGTAGTGTGTTTGGGGTAACAGGTAATGTGTTTGGGGTAACAGGTAGAGTGTTTGGGGTAACAGGTAGTGTGTTTGGGGTAACAGGTAGTGTGTTTGGGGTAACAGGTAGTGTGTTTGGGGTAACAGGTAGTGTGTTTGGGGTAACAGGTAGTGTGTTTGGGGTAACAGGTAGTGTGTTTGGGGTAACAGGTAGTGTGTTTGTATCGCTTCTTACCAATATTCTCCAAAACAGCTGGATCAATATACACACCGTTACTTACATATGCAGCAATTGAAATGAACTTTTGTTGCAAATTAGTTGACTAACCATTTTTGCTGTTAAGGCTAATGCAATACAAGGTTTTAGTGACCATAGGATTTTGAACTACCAGTCTTTCTGCACTTGCCAGTTAGAGTCTCATTAAGGGGACACCGAGGAACCTTTTTTTTTTAGCGCCCTCTTCACGATTCTGACACACTTGCCTCCAAGCAGCAACATACCCACCTACATGCCCCTCCAAAGGTAGCTTCTATTTAAAAACCCGGATCCAGTTTCTCTAAGACTCTATTGGGTTAACCGCTGCTTCGGCTGTTTGGTCGCCTTCGGCAACCAGCCTCAGCCGCTCCAGCTCACCCGGGAGCCTACGGCCCGTTACGGAGGGCGGGTCTGCCCTCCCTCCGTGCCTCCGGTTGTACAAAAACACTCTAGGGGTAAGGCAGATAAGACCATGTGGAATTGGGGTGCTCCGATTCGGATATACAGCGAATTTAACTTTGACCTTCATTTTCTCGAAAACTACGCATCTCCAGCAAGCGGGGGTAGGGGCGGAGGGGTGGGCCCCCCTCCCCCCCTCCCCCTCTCCGCAGGTAGCACGATACTAAACCCAACCCGATACATGTAACTAAATCTATATTATATTAGCATAAAATATATTATAAATAATAATAAAAAAATTGTGGAGATCCTTGGGGGAAGCCTTTGTCCAGCAGTGGACGTCTTTCATCTGATATGATGATGATGAATTAAAAAAATACATAAATTATAATATATATGCAATAAATACTGAGTTTGAGTCCACTTAACAGTTGAGGTCAAGTGGGTAAACCATGGTTTATAAAATAATCTTTACTTTGGTAAGTAATCTTTACTTACCTAGAGTGCAATTCGATTTTAAACAATTCTTCACACAATTCTGGTAGAAAGGCGAACGATCTCCATTACTCGACAAAGCTGCATTAAAGTTTTGAATTAAAATAAACGCTGCGATAACAAAGAAGTACATTTGCATGGTAAGTTTTTTGAAATATTTCGATAAATTCTCGCACTAGAATCACACTCAAAGAGTATATCACACTCACTAATCAATAATGCAATTTTTTTATTCCGTTTTGGCTTGGTTTTCAGACCATTAAGCCATACAATGCACCAGTGTAGCCAGACCCGATTTTCAAAATCAGAGAAGGCATTAGAAAAGAAAACTATAAATGTATGAAAAAGCTTCAGGAAGAAAAGTTATGTACAATTTATTTATTTTTTAAACAATTTATTCTATAGAGCATACATTATAACTAATTGATATATTTTGCTATTATTATTGCTATTATATAATATATTATTATTCAGCATTATTATCTTTTAATATCGAACACACACGAATTGGTTATAATATATTTGTGGACTAGATAATCAGAAAACTAACATCGATATAGAAAGCAAATTGGAGCACAGAACCATTTATTAGATAATGGAAAACCATGACATCAATATCCTTACTGCTTGAAGATACAAGTCTTCAATGCGTGTCTTCAATAACTAACCGAACTAAAAGTGATTTATGAGTGGGCGATGTTCGGCGTTTCACCACGTGATCGGATCAGGGGGTCTACTCTATAACGAAAGTAGCTTCGCACTGCCGTAACATCGGACTTTTCTTCTGCAGTTTGCTGTGTCGAGTAGAAACCAATCGTCATTGTTTTACTTTTGTTGTATATACCTAGTTGGACAGCACAAGTTAGTCGCAAGGAACGTCAGTAATGCAAATAAAGGATTATTAGCAAAACAAAAAGTCCGAAGTTACGGCCGTCCGAAGCTATTTTCGTTAGAGAGAAGACCCCCAGGAATAAAGAAATCCATAGATTAACAAGTCCCGACCTAGCCCAGCGGATTAATACGTTAAAGTGGCGGTGAGATGATAAAGTTCTTGAGGGAGGAGACCACGCGCACCGGCAGGCGCAGCGTAGGACTACCATACGATGGGTGGGCGGACAACCTGATGAAGGTCACGGGAAGACGGGTGGATGCAAAAAATAATTTACTGTGTCATGTTTCAAATGTCTAGAAAAACAAGAAATCTACTGTAAAAGCAGGAACCTGATAACACAGCAATGCATAGAAAAAAGAACAGCTGTTCCATGCCTGCCGCTTTTTTTTTACCAAATATTTTTCTAGGTAGACGAACTTTGCCTTCATAATAATATTTATATATTGATGCTTACGACTGATTTCGGCCATGATAACCACGACTTCTAATCGGTTGACTTGTTTTGACTCAGACTGACTTCACTAAACTGAAGAAATAAGAAAAATAAGACATATCTGTATAGGCTTAGATCCCTTTGCCTTCTCCGAGAGGAGTGAATTAAAACAAAAAAAGAAACAAAGATAACCTCAAAACTGAAAATTGTTTTTCGGTCGTTCGTTTATTTACAATATAATGGTTTTTATATTGCGGACTTTACTGGCCGCTAAAGAAATTAAACCACCTCGCAAATATCTCCGCAGTAGGTTTGTTGATTCCATTCGACTTCACGTAAAAGGTGGTACGGGAGGCACTGGTCTTCCAAAATACGGTGGATTAGGCGGCCAAGGAGGTTGTGTTTATTGTGTCGGGCAGGAAAAAGCTGATCTGAGAAGCATTCAACAGTTATACCGCGCAAAAACCATCGGCGCTGGCCACGGAGAAGACAGTAAAAAAGTGAAAATAGTTGGTAACCCTGGCACTGACGTAAAACTTGAGGTACCGCTAGGTGTTACAGTGTATAGAGAAGATGGGAAGGTGTTAGGCTCGATTGACAAAGAGGACGAGATTGTGATAGTCGCTAGGGGAGGGCCTGGAGGCAAACCTGAAAATAACTTCCTCGGCCACTACGGCCAAATACATCACATTAGACTAGACCTCAAATTAATCGCCGATATAGGTCTACTTGGTTTCCCAAATGCAGGAAAAAGCTCACTTTTAAGAGCTATATCAAGAGCCAAACCAAAGGTGGCAAGTTACCCATTCACAACTATAAAACCTAATAAAGGTGTGATACGTTTTGAAGATTTAAGAGAAATGTCCATTGCTGATCTTCCAGGTCTTATTGAAGGTGCCCACATCAATGTTGGCCTTGGTCACAGTTTCCTAAAACATGTGGAGAGAACAAAAATCATATTATTCATAGCAGACGTTCAAGGTTTTCAATTAAGTCCAAAACATCCTCAACGATCCTGTTTAGAAACTGTCTTGCTGCTAAATAAAGAATTAGAGTTGTATAACACGGAGCTATTACAAAAACCTGCCATTTTGGCTATCAACAAAATGGATTTAGAAGGTGCGGAAGACATTTTTAATTCGGTTAAAGAATCCGTTTTAAATATAGACAAAGTAATCAATACAATTCCTGAAGAAATAAGACCTGAGAATGTGATATCATTTGTCGATATCATTGGTATATCTGCATTGCAAGGTGGTAAGAGTATACTAGACCTGAAACATCTGCTAAGGAAGAGACTAGACGAGTTTGCTGAAGAAAATAATCCAGACATTGTGGATCCAAGTAAAGCATTATCTAGGAATAGAGCTATTATTAGGGAACGAGCTCCTCAAATCACTTAGTTTATAAGAATAAATCTGTGATATACCTATGTAAAATTGTTTTGTTATTAAAGTATTTAAGAAAAAGGCAACCTTTATCCCAATATATCCCAAATTAAAGCGTTTGGGCATTCCAAACTTAAGATTAAAACAACATCCATTGTTCACCTTCCGAAATATACTTCACCCATGGGAAAAGATGGCTGGTTTCTATTGTTTTTACAAGCCAAAACCACATGGCACAGATAATAGTAATTAGTTTTCACCTATTTGTATGTGGAGTGCGTTATTGCAAGCAGAAGTGTCGAATTTATCTGATTGTATATTTATTTATTTTATGCACAACGGGTTGGTACTTGACCTCAATCAGACCTGATGTTAAGTGAAGATGAGGTCGAAGGTGGAAGCATACTGACCCGGACACCCCAACACCTTTGGGGGACTGGCTATCGTATCTTTGACAACCGGAACACAACAATGCTATTAACATTGCTGCTTGGCGGCAGATTTAGATAAGATGGTGGTAGCTAGCCAGGCGGACATTTAAAATACCCTACCACCAACCAAACCGCGTACTTAAACATGTACCTCGCTGGGGATCGGACCCGCGACCTCCAATTGTAAATCCAATGTTGTTTACATTGAGCCACGGAGGCGGTTAAATATAAAGACAATTAATTGAATAAAAAATGTAACGCAAACAATCACACGAGAACTTTGCAAGAATGGCGCCTTTCAAAGCTCCTAGCCGCGTAAATATCTCCATACTCAAACCATAGAAGCGGGAATTGGGGCCAGCGCGGGATTGGGGCGCACGAGGCGGATGTTTGTAGGAAATTCGTTGGCGCCAACGGAATTGCCAAACCTAAGCTGCCTGCCGCCGGTAAATTCAAATTGAGCTTACCTAAATAATTTAGTTACCGACTAATTTAGTCACACAGAGTTATCACACCAGTGTTACAAACAGGATTCTTTTTCTTGTTAGTCACACTACTAATTTTTCCACACCATTTATTGTATTTATTCCCTAACTAGTGCTGTCCTAGCCTGTCCTGTCCTGTAAAATGGAATGTCATCTGGGATGTCATCTATATTTAACTGGCACAAGCGAGCCGGACGAGACCCCGACATGGATAGGTTAGGTTCGAAGAACAGACGAGCAGAGCGAGCCCGGATCGCCCGCCATACCCTTCGTGTTAGGTTGACATTATTATATATTAGTTTGTTCCTGTTAAACCAAAATTTTCAACAGGTACAGCACTAGCAATTATAGTATAAATGGTGTGGAAAAATTAGTAGTGAGACTAACAAGAAAAAGAATCCTGTTTGTAACACTGGTGTGATAACTTGGTGTAACTATGAGTCGGTAAGGAATAATTTACTATTGTAATAAATATCCTTAGACATACACACAGCGCCACCTAGTTCCACAGTAAGCAACTATAGGCTTGTGTTGTGGATACCAGGATGGTTGTTAAACTACATAAATCCTTTTTTTTTTTGTAAATACAAATTATAAATGAAAACATCCATAACTCGGGTACACATGTCCATATTCATCACACAAACGTATGCCCCTAGCGGGATTCGAACCCGCAACCTTTTGGTATAGTGGTCAGAGTTGCTAACCGCTACACAAAACAGGTCGTGAAAATTAATGCCAAATCTTATGTAAATGTGCACGAAATTTAAAATTTTTACATCCAAGCAAGCTAAATAAAGATCTTACTTTTCAAAATATTGTGTTGAGCTAACCCAGCAACATTTATAATAAGACATGCAAGTGTGTTAAAAGTGGTGGATTCACTATTTCCATATTTCAGCTATGATCCTTTCTTGATGCTACCAATACAACTCTAGATCATTAGTGGATGAACCGTTTAAGAGATATAGGGAGACCCCTGGTGTAGCGCTGCTCTATGACGTCATCAGCTACTCCGTGACGTCAGCGTTACGTCGTAGTCATCCCAGTGCTACGCGAGGGGAAGATGCGGGGAAGGTGGTAACTCCTGTTTGAGCTATTGTCAAGAGCGCGCGTGTCAATTGTTGATAAATTAAATATCACAAATATTATTTAAGAGTTGTCTCATTTCTGGACTCTAATAGGAAGAGATACACAGTTTATTAGGAAAGGTATAAAGAGCATCATGACAGGCGCGTTATACATTTATGTCGCGCGAGATATAATGTTTATCCTGCTCATTTGTCTGGGCGAAATATACAACTATCCCAAACGAGTAAAAGAGCATTATTTGTCTTTATGATTTCTCCTCAGTATTATAGTAATTATTTAATTGTTTATCATAGTATGAGTATTGATAATGTATATACTTGTTTATACGTCGTACTATATATATATTGGATAGGTTGTGATATATTTATTTATATATATTATTATATTATTTTATTTTATTTTAAATAATTTTCAATTGTTGTGTACACTATTTTCTGCCCAATCTAATAAACACTATGTATCTCTAAGGTTTGCTGGTAGAAAACTCTATCGGAGTTAAGCTCGCCTTTGTACATTTTATATACAATGCATATTTCTGTAACAATTTTGTGTACAATAAAGATATTAAGATGTCTGCTTTATTAAACTTTTTGTATGTAGATTGGAATTTCCAAGACTTGGTCCGTCCATTTTGACGATCACGTTTGTTCTACAAGTTATTCATACCAGAGTGTATACATACACCTATCATTCTTCCACACACCAACCAAGTTTATTGAATTTGAAACCAAAGCGTTTGTACACTGGAGATTCAAAAAAACAAAATACTCAAATTAAATATTCATTTTATTAAAACATGCTAAAAGCTCATAATGTCTGCCTTAGGTCTATTTGAAGATAGTCATCTGTCTCCCATTTCTTACACACTAATCTGCTAACTGTATGGAGTAACAATTTTTGAATCGCTTGCGCTTCATTCCAACTTTGGCTGAGATAAGTTATTAGTTAACTAATGATAAGTGTTAACCATAGCATTTCCTTTTGAACACGTAATAGTCAATGAATGAAACATATGTGTGCCCGCCCACGACCGACTTTTTGTAGGACCGATAATCGAGCCGATTTTTTCCTCAATACTTTTATCACCTATATTGTGACCGATTTTTTGTAGGATGTGAGCATTGAAACATTGCAATCAGTACGTTCCATTTTTGTCCTACAAAAAATCGGTCACCGATTGTCGGCCGTGGGTGAAAAGCCTTTGAAATGGAATATAAGATTTCATGAAGTTTCCACTGTTGGACTACTCTAAATTTTTATGTAGGAAAGATGGTTCGTCGCTGAACGAACGAACGTGTCAAATTGAGATCCGTCTTTTTAGACAGGGAATATACGTAAGATTTTTCTTTCCGATAGTATAATCAGACTATCGGAAGGCGTTGGAGCCCATAGTTTTGTTTGAACACTCAATACACGTCCGATCTGATAGTCGGATCGAACTTTCGAGTCGGAAACATTTTAACTTCTTTATTCTTTATTGCACAAGAAATACAAACACATTACAGTTAGAAATTGTGTACAAAGGTGAGCTTATCTCTGAAGAGATCTCTTCCAGGCAACCCTATTGGAGGTTAGAAACGTTACACGGGAGGGGGAACAAAAAAAATTATTATCGGTGTTTTCTTCTTTCGCGTCAGAACGAGCCAGTGCAATAAGTGTTTTTTCTGTTCCGAATGCAAACACTCGGGATAATAGCTTCAGAACGATTGAGTTCAGAAAAAGTCTGACGGAAGAATCGGACGTGTATTGAGTGAAAATGGCACACAGTCCGATCAGACAATCGGAAACACTATCGGACGTATATTGCTGGCCTTAGAGACACGTCGAAATTCTCGTAACTATTCTCTCTTTGTACTGTAGGGTAGCATTATTCCTACCATTTTTAGAGTATTCAGTAAGTACCTATAAGTATACATTTGTTTAAAGGCGCACGAACGTTTTAAAAATTCATCTCCAGGACAATTCCGCGGACTATATGGTTAATTGTGCCTAAAGTTATGTCTGAACTGATTGTCTAATTTTAATGGGAATGCTTTACTGCAAGGGCGAATCCATCGGTCGGTCATAAACCGGAGGGGGGACATGACTCTATGGCTGTATCCGCCTCGTCTTACTTTGGCAATAAAGTTCTTTACCATAGAATTTAGACAATAGGGTGCAAATCCGCGAAGAAAGATACATTTATTTAGAAGTGTGCACTCAGAGACTAAGGTTACATAAATGTGCATGTCGATATATCTCAACCAGTCAGAGAGACAGTCCGCGAAATTGCCAACACATTTATCACAGTTTTTCCTACTCCTTGAGATTGCTTTTAGGCGTATTCCACATCGGCATTTCGAGTGACATTCGGCAGTACATGCATATAATAATAATAATAAATATCCTTAAGACATACACACAGCGCCATCTAGTTCCACAGTAAGCAACTGTAGACTTGTGTTGTGGATACTAGATGGTTGATATACTACATAAAAAATTTTTTTTTTGTAAATAAATACTTACCTATTATAAATGAAAACCATCCATAACTCGGGTACACAACTCCGTATTCCTCACACAAACATATGCCCCTAGCGGGATTCGAACCCGCAACTTTTACGCCTATATATTCACCTATACGACAGTAGATTCATGATTTTGTTCAGTTTGTCTAAACGACCTGGCAAGTACATGGTGGCACCCTGTGAGACACTTGCCCACACGCTCCAAAATGCCGGTATGGAATACGCAATGTAGAAATCTACTCCTATAGGTCTTAGACCGTACCACTCTAATCACTTTAACGGTTAAAATATATGAATAAGGTATATACAATTAAAAGCCTGTACAAAATCAGCTGTTTGTTTAACTAGAGGTCGTTGAACTATAGACATACAGGGTGATGTTCACTACAGGACCATATTTATAATCGTTCAACAAACATACTCGACAAAATGTTGAATGAGTTGGTTGTATTTATGAACAGAACATCCTATAATCAACGACTTTATACAAGGTGGACATAGCAACATGGTTTAAACCTCATCTCCCCCTATATTTACAAATTCATACCTTTATCAGTATAGCCATAAAAATCATTTGTATTCTACAGTATTACTAATCTAAAGGCGTCGGCTGCGTTGATTGAGACACCACTTGTGAGCCTTTTCTACGTAGTCGGCCAGGCCCGAATCTAAGGGGGGGGTGTGAAGGGCATCCAGCCGCCGCCGCCAGTCAGTATAGTACTATGAAAAACTGTGTTACGCCCTCCTCATCCTAAGATGGTCTGTAAAGACCGAAATGGTCTGTAAAAACGAGAAGAAGACGCGTTGCATTGAACAGCTATGTCCAACGAATCGCGCCGGAATTTTTAGCGCGTCATAGGCACTCTGTCCCAGCCTTTTTAAAAAGATTCCTGTTGATATACGAAATCTTGCTTTCAATAAATTTAAAGATACTATAAAACAGAAACTTATTAAGAAAGCATATTATAAAATATCAGATTATTTAGATGATAAACATTCATGGATATAAACCAGCCTATTTCACAATTAATAATGAAACATTATAATATAAAATAATAATTAATTATTTTGTAATATAAAAACCTTTTTTTTTTTAAAGAGCAATCTCTCGAGTTTCTTGCTTGTTCTTCTCAGGGGAAAATTGCCCTTTGAACAAGCAGTAGCTTTAAAAATGTAAAATCTGACTATTTTAAGTGTACCCTGTGTACCTACAAAATAAAAGCATTTTTGATTTGATTTGATTTGATTTGAAAAACGTAGATTACGGGGCTGTAATCGGGATCAGTAGCGCGCTGGGAGTGTATACTACTCGTGTCTCACTCAACGCAGCGGACGCCCTAAAGGAAAATATCTTAAACCAAATCTATATTAAATCAATCACATTATTACAAAGGTTTTGTCTTATAAATAACACCAACATCTACCTAATTATACAAACCAAAAAGTTATACAATAAACATTATAATGACGTTAATCTGCTTAGTTACGCAATCGCATAAATCGTCACGAACACAGAGCGAACAACGGCGAAGGCACAGACTACATACCCCCATAGCTCCGAATATTGTGTACCTTTCCGGCAGAACGGGACAATACGGACAACAAACTGCCTCTTTTCCCGTGTTCCCACACATGTTGAAACTAGAAAGTAATTTATTTTTTTCTAAAATGTCACGAATCACGATTGAGATCGCACTTGAGTTAACATCTAACTAATATTATAAATGCGAAAGGTTTGGATGTCTCTTTATTTGTTGTTCTATCACGGCGAAAAGGTTGAACGAATTTTGATGAAATTTGGTATATATGACCCACCTCCACACCCTCCCACTGCAACTCCTGTAGCCATTATCAACAGCGGTACAGCTGAACGTCGCCTATTGAAAGTAAACAGGTACCGAGAAAAGACTTTACGCTACCTTGGGCCCCAAATTTATTTGAATTTGGTATACAGGGTGTAATCGTTAAGTGTGCACAGGCGATTATTCCGTAACTATTATAGATATCAAAAGACTTTAAACTGATATCGAAAGTACTTTACCTAATGAGTAAAATGACATTAATAACTTTTTAAAAATAAAACGAGAAATGTCCAAAAAAATTACATTAAACACTCCCATACATTTAGCATGAGGTAGTAGGATTTTAGTTTCCTTATTTTAAGTGGAATAGTATCAACTCATTTTACCCTTATCATTATATAATTATGTATTATGATAGTGATGAATTTCAAGTAGATACACGTGTAGGTTAATTATCTTACCACTTCAAATTAATAATAAACCTTGTTTCAATATCGCATTGAATTGAACTGGCTGAAAAGCAATATACTAAATAAAAACAAAAAAAAGATACCATTTGGTGTTCGTTCTAAATTCAAATTCTTTATCGCGGATTCCCGTTCCCGCCAATTTATTGAGTTTTTTTCAATTTGCGTAATTATAAGTATCGATTTCGTAAGAAATAAAATGTATGGGAGTGTTTAATATATTTTTTTTGGATATTTCTCGTTTTATTTTTAAAAAGTTATTAATGTCATTTTACTCATTAGGTAAAGTATTTTCGATATCAGTTTAAAGTCTTTTGATATCTATAATAGTTACGGAATAATCGCCTGTGCACACTTAACGATTACACCCTGTATATGTAGAACATAGGTACCCTGGATTGAAACATAGCATATTTTTATCCCCATAAATTGACCCGTTCTCGCGGGATAAACAAAGTTATTCCAAGCAGGCGAAGAATGTTTTCATATAAAATAGATTTTCGAGTTTCAACTCAGGTGAGACCTTTAATCTTGAGACGCATTATTAATACGAAACTCAAGTTGACACCATAAATTACATCTCAATCTTGAGATAGTTATATTAAATAATACAGTTCCTGTCGGTGCTTTGTTTCGCTATTGGGGTATGTAGTCTGTGTTAGGCATCGATCACACAGGCAAGGGGCATCTGTCAACACATCAGGATAATAGTACCTATGATGAAACACTTCGAATCAGTCATTCGCTAGACCTGTCTGGTAATTGCACTCTGATTGGCTCACGTGAATAATGACCTTGGTAGGGCCAATAGGAATGTGGTTCTCCCCCCTCAAAGGCAGCTAGTGGGCAGAATTCCGTTCAGTAAATTAAACATTAGGCGTCTACAAAACAGAAACTTATTAAAGAAGTAATAAATAACAATAATAAATATCCTTGACATACACACAGCGCCATCTAGTTCCACAGTAAGCAACTATAGGCTTGTGTTGTGGATACCAGATGGTTGATATACTACATAAATACATTTTTTTTTGGAAATAAATACTTATTATAAATGAAAACATCATATTAATTTGCAAGCAAACTCTTATGATTGCTCTTTTAACAAGTTGTTGTGTAAAATTGAAATGCCTTATCAAATCCGACTATTTAAAGTGTACGTACAAAATAATCAAATTTTGACTATGGGCTATGTGATCAATGGTGTTAGGAGACTAGATAACAGCTTACGGACTAAATAATAACTCTTCTACAACACTAAGGCCCCTATTGATAAACCAATCTCAATACAAGTCTTGAGGCTGTATCAACCGAGATGAGTCTTAAGCAGTTGACGCTACCTCAAGCTCCGTGTTAATATATAAACCAATCTTGAGGTCTACTCAGCTGAGATCACTTCTCAACTCTTCTCCTCAGCGGCGAATGAATGATCTTTGAGTTTCGTTTATTAATACTTTGCTTTTTTGTGCTTTTCAGGTCTCAAGTTAGGTTTATTAATCAACATGTTTACTTGAGGCCTGCCACAAGACTGTTCTCAATCTTGAGAATGTTTTATTAATACGGGCTGATATATTTCTCGATAGTATTAGACAAAATATACGCTAGTTTTAACTGGCAGATGTATTTTTTCGATGTCACTTATGTTTGTGAACTTTACATACCCAATGTTAATAATGGGCAACTGTGTTAGACACTTGTCTGTCAAATAATTTCCGAAACTTTATCGGAAATTCGGGCAGGCCTTAAACGAAGGTTAGGCCGCACTCAGTGTCAACGGGCAGTGATAGTCTGTAGCAACAAAGCCGCTTTGGGCCCCCGTAGTGGATTGTGGCTCATGACTGATAAATTCAAAACCATCATAAAACAGACATTATTTATCAAAGGCTATTATAAACTTTCGGACTATCTGGATGATAAGCAAGCATGGACATAGACCGCACGGCGATATTCAGTCTAATTATACAATATAATTGTAACCCAAACTTATTTAAAAGAGCAACCCTTGAGTTTCTTGCTCGTTCTCCTCTGGGGAATCTGCTTTGCTAATGTCAATAATTTTAACATTAAGAAAAAATGGGACGTTTTCAAGTGATAATTTTTATCCTACGAAATAAATATTTTTTTGATTTCGAGGCCGTGCCTCAACAGTGGGGAGCTGTATTATGTATGATGCTTGATATTCTACACAAATACACATTTTTTTTGTATATATAAATGAAAAAACGTCCATAACTTAGGTACCAATGTCCGTATTCATCATACCAAACATACACCCCTGGCGGGATTCGAACCCACGACCCTTTGGTAAACTAGTCGTTTGACACAAAAAGCGGTTTTGCCACAAAAGAGTAGACTATTGATCGAGATGCTCAGGAACTAATCATTCGATACTTAATTCGATAGAAAATATTAACACTTCTTAACACGTTAACTGCCGCGACTTAGACACAATTGAAAATCAATTGTTTTCCGGTCACCGGTGACCGGCGTGGCGCTCAACGGCTTAAAATTAAAAGTTATCTTACAAATCAAATGTATATACTACGACAGAGTGAGTGGTAGAATGGATGTAGCACTACTCCTGGACCAGACTTCAATTGATTGTTCAGGAGTAGGCCGCAACAAATAATAGAAACAGGAAGACTTGAATATTGTATTGTAATAAAAAGGCACTGTTATAAAACAATGCCTTTACGAATGATAATGAATATAAGAATGAATATAAGAATGAATATAAGAAATGCGATAGCTCCAGCGCACTCAGCGGAAATATAATACAATAGGGTTATAATATAATAAATTTGACAGAAACGTCCGAGCTTTAGAACTATTGAAAATATAATGACGTTGTTTTGTTCGGACGTCTGAGTTCGAAATAGGAATTTGAATTTAAATATAGAGAAACGAAAAGGAAAAAGAACAAAAAGATTACGAACTAAAATCACCAACGAGACGCAATACCGTCACGATACAAATAGGGTTCAATCCGTCCAGTGGCGCGTTCATTAGATAAATTAAGATGTCTTTTTAAATACGGAATAAATCAAAAAGATACATAAACTACTAACTCTTACACAGACACACACAACACACATATTTTGACGACCGATTGGTGTAGTGGATAGTGACCCTATCAGCGAAACCAACGGTTGCGGGTTCGAATCCCGCGACGGGTAAATGTTTGTGTGATGAATATGAACATTAATTCGTGAGTCATGGATGTTTATATAAATATTTATGTCTGTTTATCCATTATCTAGTATCCATAGTACAAGCTTTGCTTAGTTTGGGACTAGATGATTGGTGTAAGTGTCCGAAATATTTATTTATTTATTTATATTTTGTACATATTTATAGATCTATAATTTTGACATTTTCATTTGGCTTATTTCAATTTCAATACTGTGTAATTTAGACATATTAACATAACGACTCGTATATCACTGAGGATTTGATTTGTTTTTATTTATATTTATATAATAATATTATTAATTAATAATGTAATAGTACCAATGTTATTGTAATTATATTGTAATTTAATTAAAACATTACCCATTCAGTTTTAAGGGTAAGGGTTTTAAGGGTTTTCGAATATATTGTATGCCTGATATGATATGGTAAAACTGTATATCTTTTTTTTTTTTTTTTTATGATTGACTGGATTCGCGTTTGACCACGATCTCACCTGATGGAAAGTGACGATGTGGTCGGAGATGAAGCACGCGATCTCAGTAATTATATTGTAATTTAATTAAAACATTACCCATTCAGTTTTAAGGGTAACCATTGTCAGTAGCATAATAAGAATCTTTAATTGGCATAAGTTTGGTATTAGTTTTCTGTATAAGAATAGAATAAAATAAAATAAATAGCTTAAACTACGGTTATTTAAAATTATCAATAAAAACGGTAATTTATTTATCGTGAGTTCTGCGACTTTTTTTTTATGATTGACTGGATACGCGTTTGATTACAATCGAATCTCACCTGATGGAAAGCGACGGGTGATCGAAGATCGAAGATGAAGCACGCGATCCCAGTTAAGGTCTATTCACTCTGCACTTGAAGATCCCAAGCCCCATGAAGCAAGTAAGAAAATAACCCCCATCAAAGCTAATTAGACTTTATTTATAATCAGCGTTTAGGATTCTCGGGTCAAGTCAGAGCTATTTTTTTAATTTATTCTATATTTAAAAAGAAATCTTAATTTATCTGATGAGGGCGCCACTGGACAGTATAAACCCTCTTAAGATCTAATGAATTACGGCAATGGTGTACATTGTAGGGTATAACAAATTTAAGAATGTACTCAAGAAATGGTTAATTGATAATGTATTTAAATTTATTATAATTGGTTTTTCCTTTCGAGGGTTTGCTGGAAGAAATCTCTTACAGAGACAAACTTTTTGTGTATTGTAATTTCTGTCCTACGTTGTATAATTATATGCAATAAAGTGTTAAAATAAAAAATTAAAATATTTTATGATGTGAACGAATATTTCATTAAAACATCAAGACATGTATCAACGTGTTCAGGTGAATGGCGATTATTTATATATTATTGTATGATGACTTGATGACCTTTATTATTGTATGATGATGACCTTTTTAAGTATTTTGACATTGTTTAATATTATTTAGTATCTCGAATTCTATTAATATTGTATAATTATATCTGACATTTAGAGTGGACATTGATATTCGACGACCGATTGGTGTAGTGGATAGTGACCCTATCAGCGAAACCAACGGTTGCGGGTTCGAATCCCGCGACGGGTAAATGTTTGTGTGATGAATATGAACATTTACTCCCGAGTCTTGGATGTTTATATAAATATTTATGTATGTTTATCCGTTATCTAGTATCCATAGCACAAGCTTTGCTTAGTTTGGGACTAGATGATTGGTGTAAGTGTCCGAAATATTTATTTATTTATTTATTTTATATAGGTATTGATTAATTTTTGCATGACGTAGTTAATAATCATAATGTTTCATGGAATATTTTAATTTTTATGCAAAGTACAGAGTGATGTTGCATGATAGCTAAATTCTTGATGATAGAAGTAATTAATTATATATTTGTAATTAATAATATATTGTATGCCTGATATGATATGGTAAAACTGTATATATATTTTTTTTTTTTTTTTATGATTGACTGGATTCGCGTTTGACCACGATCTCACCTGATGGAAAGTGACGATGTGGTCGGAGATGAAGCACGCGATCTCAGTAAATGCCTATTCACTCTGCTCTTGAAGATCCCAAGGTTGTAGGATTCAGGAAAGACTGACGCCGGAAGGGAGTTCCATGCCTTGGCTGTTCGGATGATGAATGAAGGATCGAACTTCTTAGTGCGAATGTTCGGTATATTAACTATTTTTTGTTTTGTTTGACGTATATGCTTATATATATATATATATATTTTATATGAGAGGGCGGCAAACGTATATACAATAAAGTGTTAAATAAATAAATAAATAAATCTATTGTACCAGTTTCTTGACAATAAATTATTCTGATTCTGAAGTTGTTTCGAAAATTTGGCGGTTCAATTATACCTTGGAAGTAATTATCATTATACCAATCACCCTACGTATAATATACCTTTCACTTGACTGGAAAAACAAGATCTATTCACAGTACTAACTTACATTATAACACAAAAGTCTTTTCATTACAAACATATATTACATTACAGTATATCGGACAGCGTCACCGATTCCACCAGGTAGATAAGCGCCGGTGAATTCTTGTGCGTCCCTTTCCCGCCGGTAGGCGTGTAATTACATGGGAATGAGATGCACAATAAATACGTGGATGAACTTGGTCGCCTTTACAAAACCTTATGTGATAGAATCGGGACACATAGCTTGGCCAATAGAGTAGAAAAAGGAAAACGAAAGGAACTACATTTACTTTACATGGAACCACTAAATATAGCACTTAGCTGTGTAGCTCCTGTGTTGCCAGCTAAGGTAACAACTTATTCTTTTTCTAAATTTTTTTGGCCAAGCTGCACGCGGGTAGGTTTAACAATTTCTTATAAATAATTATATACAAATCGATAAATTCGGCTATCCCCCTTTAGGTTGCGGTCAAATGTTAGGTTGATATACCCTAACATTTGGTATTTACATTACAAATTATTTCTAATATATATTTGTAAGCTTAGAAAGCCTAATACCTACGTTACGAAGTTAACTATAGACAATATCACCAAGCGTGGCGAACGTGACGTTTCAGATGCTGACATAGGCTTGACATGCGAATGATTTCGGGCATGCCTGTACTGTCGAATTGCATAGAAACTAAACAGAAACAGCAAGCTACATGAACAAAAAATGATTATCTATAATATTCATCAAAGATCTACATAGCATGTTAAATATATTTTTTTTTTAATTTCGTCAAATGGCCGGCTAGCACAACTAGCGCGATTCCATTCAGAAAGAGTAGCGGGCACGACATAGACTTTATAGAATTAAATAATATGCATATACAGGGCGTCCCAAAGTTATGGGACATGAAGGGGAAGTACCTTAAATATTGTAGATAGTGAATTTTGCTCAAAGAAGACTTTATGTTATTTTTAAAAGTTAGTAATTCTGCATTCATAGATTTTCTAAAAATTACTTGCTTCGGCTGGGAATCGAACCGACTTAAATGTGAAAAAAAAAACACCCTACTTTTATGATGCCAATCGAAAGAATAGCTAAAAAATAATAACTCTGCCTAAGTAACATAGTATTTTAAAAGAAAGGAACAACATAAAATGATTGAGTCAAATTTCAAGAAAGTTATTTATTGCTAAAGTGATTTCTTCTTTTGGGGATACGTGAAAGATATGCTATACAAAAAGCGATACGAGAACGTAGGCGAGTTGCAAACAGAATTGTGCCATATCACATCGAGTGTTCACCATAAAATGATTAGAAAATCAACAGGCAGCGGGCTCATTAAAAGATTGGCGATTTGCGTAAGACAAGAGGGATCACATTTTGAGCATTTAATTAATTAATTTACAAAAAAATACCTACTTAATTGACTACGGCAGTTTCATGTATGTTTTTTATTTGATTAAAATGATTAATTTCACGTTGTTCCTTTCTTTTAAAATACTATGTTACTTAGGCAGAGTTATTATTTTTTAGCTATTCTTTCGATTGGCATCATAAAAGTAGGGTGTTTTTTTTTTCACATTTGAGTCGGTTCGATTCCCAGCCGAAGCAAATAATTTTTAGAAAATCTATGAATGCAGAATTACTAACTTTTAAAAATAACATAAAGTCTTCTTTGAGCAAAATTCACTATCTACGATATTTAAGGTACTTCCCCTTCATGTCCCATAACTTTGGGACGCCCTGTATATTGCAACCGAGATAGCAATATGACCTCGGAACAATGGTGTGAAGCTAATTTTCCTATGTCTTGTTAGAAAAAGACAAAATTTTAACCTCGAGATTCCCGTCGGTTATAATTAAATTTTGGATTAGTTGGACTCAGTAAGTAATCTAGTGTCGAAATAAGACAACGAAAAGGTATGTCAATGCTTTAGATTAAAAAGTATAGGTAATTGTTCCTAGAAAAATATCAGTTTTTTTTTCTCATGTTTCTGCGTGCATTCATAAGTAATGAAACACAACGTTTTTTTTACTTGACCTCAATCACACTTGATGTTAAATGAAGATGAGGTCGAAGGAGGGAGCGTACTGACCCGGAAACCCCAACACATTTGGTTGACTGGCGATCTTATCTCTGACAACCGGAACACAACAATGCTATTTTACATTGCTGCTTGGCGGCAGATTTAGATAAGACGGTGGTAGCTAGCCAGGCGGACATTTAAAACGCCCTACCACCAACCAAACCGAGTACTTAAACATGTACCCCGCTGGGAATTGAACCCGCGACCTCCGAATCGTAAACCCAATGTTGTTTACATTGAGCCACGGAGGCGGTTAAATGTACTGCGGACACGTAATTTTAGTTCGAATAGGGAGCGGAAAAAACTAGGACCAACGAGCGGAGAGTCTCAATAGAGTTTTAAAAACTAATCATTAAAAAAAACATCACAAGCGCCACGCTATGTCAGAAAACCTACCTGTATTTCCTAATTCAATTCGATATAGGAACGCCTCACACTAAGAGCGGCTTACACCACGGTCTTAAGATAAACTTCACCTACGTGTATCTTAAGACCGTGGTGTAACAAACTTAACTACACATAATTTTGGTTATATTTAATTTAAGATAGTTGCAAGCCACATGAAACTAACAAAGGTACCTCGCGAGATGTCCCTCACCGATTTTTTTGTTGCGTTGAGAAGTTTACAACAAAATATTATTTTTTTTTCATAATTGTCAAAAGAAAAGTCAAAATAAATTAACTTACCAAAGCTACATCTATTACCAAGTTTCACGAAAATCGGTGAACGATAAATATCAAGGTCCTCAATATACGTATATATAAACTAATTCTATGCAACGAGTCTTGAAACTTGATCGAACTATTAACATTCCCAAATTTAAGTTGGAGAGCTATTGTATATTCAGGGCTAGCCCTTCAGAGTTTAATTCACATGATTAATATCTAAATCACGTGACCTCAAGGGTCAATAACCTTGCAACACAACTGTTAGGTGATCTACCCTCTTTATTTGTATCATTGAATTTGTAATAGGCAATTCTTTAATTTTTTGTTACCCGACAGCCCCCAAAAGGAGGGTGTATGCATATAGATTTCTGTTACCTCCTGTAGCCCAAACGATTCGACCGATTTTGAAGTGCAAGGTGTGTTTGGTTCATCTTGATCCCTAGATAAAACTACTTTCCTTGGGATATTATTAGATAAGACGACGACGAAGATGACGACCGATTGGTGTAGTGGATAGTGACCCTATCAGCGAAACCAACGGTTGCGGGTTCGAATCCCGCACGAAATGTTTGTATGATTAATACGAACATTTATTCCCGAGTCTTGGATGTTTATATAAATATTTATGTATGTTTATCCGTTATCTAGTATCCATAGCACAAGCTTTGCTTAGTTTGGGGCTAGATGGTTGGTGTAAGTGTCCGAAATATTTATTTATTTATTTATTTATAAGGGTATAAATTTCAAAGGGCACGTCGAGAAAGTGTGTAAAAAAATAAATAGATTTGTCTATGTACTGAGTAGACTAAGGAAAATTTCATCCCAACAGGTGGCTATGTCTGCTTACCATGGCTATGTAGCCACGGTCCTAAGATATGGTCTCCCAATCTGGGGAAATAATTCTGAAACCATACGAGCATTTAGAACACAAAAAAAAATGTATTCGTGCTATCTTGCAGACCGCTATTTAAGAAATTATGTGTTCTAACTTTACCTTGCATGTATATCTTAGAAAAGACATCAGCATTTTTGGGCCAGTGTTTTGTCACCTAATAAAAGGTACACCTAAAAAAAGCCGGTACTAAAGACTATCAACTTAGCTATTCAAAAGAATTTTTGGAACCTTAGTATAGTTATAAGAAATATTTGAAAATATCGCTCTCAGAAAACATTTTGGCTCACAAACTATACAAAAACTAAATTCTTTCCAAAAAAAAAATAAATAGACAAGTGACAACTGACATTTTTGACTGTGAGGTTATAATTTAAGTAGGGATAACAGCAACAGCGAGCGAGCGACGGACATGGACTTATTATTTAAACAGGACTGATAACTATCAAAAGAATCATTTAGGAAAATGATCACTATGTCAACGCAATAAGGTATTAAATTGGATGCACCATACACAAAGGCAAATCCGAGCCGAGAGAGATAGAAATAACGGAGGCCGTGTGTCTCGTTCTTACATCTTGCCAGCAAAAAAAATGATTATGATCAACAGTTTTGGCTACTCAAAAATTCCATTGAAACACTTATATTTTTATGTTATTTTAACAATTATAAATAAACAAATAACATTCGCATTAATTTCTTTTCATATATTCTTAAATCAAACAGAAAACATACATTTTTATTTCGATTTTGTTATTTTTATGGTAACCCTGAAAAGCATGTCATGTCATGGCGGTTCGGTGATGGTTCGGTGTGATTTTGAATTTTCTTTGCATTAAAAGTTTTTTAAAGTATTTGTTATATTATAACAAGTAAAAGGAGTAAAATGGTGAAAAAGTGTTGCGTTTATACTTGCCCAAGTGAATCCTATGGTGGTTGCAACATTATCTTTCCACAGGTAAGCTAAAAATAATATTTTTGTAAATCAAAGAAGTAGGATGCCCATGAATTCTTGAAATGAGTCGAAATATGTCAAATATGTGTGATTGATTAGGGTCCTGACTGTTGTACTATTATTGCAGTTTCCCAAAAAATGAAGAAATGCGAAATAAATGGCTCACGCCGGCAAATGTCAAAACGCCAAAGTTTTTTGACAAATATTTTATTACAACATTTGTCCCAAGTAACAAATATATTGTGGTCACCCTGTTAGACAGAGACAAACGGCCTCTACGTTACACATCCTGCTCGGCTCGTTTTTCAGCGGCGAGTACTCAGTCCTGTTTAATTAATAAGTCCATGGCGACGGACGACTCTGAAAAGAAAAAACAATTTTTCTTTGGCCTAGCATCTTGTTTCCATGCGTGAGAATGCATGTGGTTAATGTTGCCAGTATATAATTTCAAAGTTCCCCAAACCATATTTCAAACCTCTTTTGTTCTTTTCTAAAGTCCTTTAAAAATATATGTGTTAGGTTTTTAGCACGTCTGGTACTAAGAGTTCAAGACTATATTTATTAATTGAAGTGACAACAAACTGGCCCAAAGATGTATGGATCTGTGCTGTTGTCCTTTGTAAATTCGCAAGGCAACACCATTACTTATTCAAAACTGCTCAAGAAGTATATCCGAAAAATACCAGAAATCCCAATAGACTGGAATTGGGTCATTGTCCAAGAACAACTCTGTATAAAAAGAATTGTTACCGCATGTGCATAACGATCTACAACAAGATTCCTGAATATATAAAAAAACCTGCCAACAAAAATCATGATCAAACAGTTAAATGATTGGCTTTTAAACTGCGGCTTTTATAGTATTCAGGAGTTCTTAAACCATACGTAGACAATGGAAACTGTAATGATTAAATCAATATTGTATTAATTATATAATGTGACTGTTAATTTTTGTATAATGTATTAATGATAAGTTATAAGTTACTAATAGATATATTCTGTAGTTATACCTATATTATAAGTTTTATAAAAATTTCTGCAAAACTTAATGTATGTGTGTGACTGGAGTAACAAATAAACGCTTTATCTATCTATCTATCTATCTATAATGAATATTGACATAAGATTATTAATATTATATTATTACATAAACTAGGTATAATAATATTGTAAAATTAAATCCAAGCTGATATGTAGATATTAATTGCTACTAAAGTTGACATTTATAAAATAAAATTGACATTAGTTAGGCATTTCAAATTGACAGTTGTTATTAATAAAGTATGACTATATGGCTTGGTTTGATTAATATGATAGTAATAATGTTTATTAATAATTTAATTTTTTAATCATTCAATTTTAATAATTTAATTTTTGCATGTCAGTAATGACTAAATGTGTGATACAAATTATTCACCTATACAACCTGTACCCGACCACATTTAGAGCAAATAAATATTTCATTTCATTTCATTTCATTTCATTTCATAGAATGTCGTAGTTTTTTGGTAAAAAAATCAAACATGGCGCCCCCAAAATACATATTGTATTATACAGGGTGTAACGGTTAAGTGTAGTCATATTTTAAGGGCTTGTTCTACCCATCAATACGAACAACTTTTTCTATGGGGGCAACTTCGAAATCGCGAAAAAAAAATCAGCTGTTTCATATTGCATCGGGAGGTTATTGAAATTTTCTATGGAACAGCTGATTTTTTTTTCGCGATTTCGAAGTTGCCCCCATAGTAAAAGTTGTTCGTATTGATGGGTAGAACAAGCCCTTAAAATATGACTACACTTAACCGTTACACGGTGTATACGATCTGCTTGGTGTAATGGTTAGAAACTCTGCTACTATACCAAATGGTAGCGGATTCGAGTCCCGCTAGGGGCGTATGTATGTAGTATGAATACAGACATGTGTTCCCGAGATATGGATGTTTTTCATTTATACATGTATTTATTTACAAAAAAAAAAATGTATTTGTGTAGTTTATCAACCATCTGGTATCCATAACACAAGCCTAGATGCTTACAGTGGACCTAGATGGCGCTGTGTATTTGTCCAAGGACATTTAAGGACATTATGTAGATTTCTATGGTACCTCCGGTAACCTAAACCAGTTGACCGATTTCCAAGGCGTTAGGTGTCGTTAGACTCGTCTGTTATGTATATCAGGTGGCTGATAAATGGCTTGAAATATAGGCTTGTGTTGTGGATACCAGATGGTTCATATACTACATAAATACATTTTTTTTGTAAATAAATACTTATTATAAATGAGCACATCCATAACTCGGGTACACTACACATGTCAGTATTCATCACACAAACATATTATGCCCCTAGCGGGATTCGAACCCGCAACCTTTTGGTATAGTGGTTGCTAACCACTATAACAAACAGGTCGTCATACATACATACTTACATACACTCGAAAAATATACCCTCCTTCCTTGTGCAGGCAGGTTCAAAAAAGACATTATAGACTCCAGTACCGCACATTAATGTCCAAAATCGTTTAAATGTGATATTTCCACACTTTGTGACTGTAGCTAGATTTGAAGTAGCCCTATATATGCATTAGCTCTTCCAATTCTGTGTTAAACATATTAAATTCAAGGCGTTCAATAACAAATTAACATTCTTTTACTATGAACTACAATCCGCATGACACAGATAATCAGTAAAAAACATAATGGTATATCCACACATATCAAGGAGTCAGAGCCTTCCTAACTCCGGCCCGTCCGGGCTGTGTCCCATCAGCAGCTTCACCATGTAAAAATGATGTGTACGATCGCTAATTATATGACGTTTAGTCTTGCATTCGATAGCTAAAGGTATCACGTAAGCGCCGTAGAAGTAAATTCATAGCTGGACACCGTTTCGTTAATCCGTTACTAATTTCTCTACCCCACTGATCTCCTACAAAAATCTTGTAAAAATTTTAACTGTCCGACAATTAATTATTGGGTCTTTACCTATGAAATTGGAGTTTTTTTCTCTTCGTTAATCATATGTACCAATTCCTGCGATTTTCAGAGCTAATATCCAAATTTGTTTTTTATTTGGAAAATGGAATATTATTTCAAGGTTTCACATGAATAATTTTTAATTTCTGGGCTAAATCACATAATAAAAAAAATTGTATTATACAGGCCTGTATTATAGGTCACTCTTGTTTCAGACTATACATATTAATAAACGAGTTAATGTCCAGATATGAATAAATTATGGTAACTCGATAAGTCTATCGATCAGACGTTAACCCTTTATCCATACTTCTAGGGCGCTGTTATACGGCTGCAGGTGTACAAGTACAGATGCAGGGCAAACAGTAAGAAGTGGGGTTACTCCAAAAATGACCGCTATGATATATGAATACACATCATGGAGCATCTGGTGACATTGCAGTATGAGACCAATCTAGAACACGTACCTTAAACTGTCGATACAACAGAAAAAAACTACTACAAATGATTCGGTCTAGACGGTATACTGACTGGGAGATATGTGAGATATACCTTAAAGATTGAATAATAAAGTTGATAATACTTATACTAATAAAACTAAGTCAAAATATTGAGGAGCATTAATTACCATTCCTCAATAACGCCTGATAACATAAGCTGTATCAAATGTCCATTTCAAAATTTAACATAAGAAATCCTGCTGCCTGGTTCCGTCATATTGTAGATTCGATAGCAAAGATGAAAATGCTCGGGAAACTGTCTAAATAAGTCATTGGAAACTTGACTTGGTAGATATTTAAATCCGCACTCTGGCAACACTTTGTTGATAGGCACAGGACTTGATTCCAGGCCAAGGAAGTTAAAAGTTGGAAAACATTTTTAAATACTAAAAGCGTAATGAGTATTTTAAGTTTTTAAATAAATGAAAAAAATAATTGAAAAAGTAAATAAAGCAAGTAGGGTACCTGGAACAAAACTGTGCGATAAGTTTGACCTGGAATCTAGTACTTTCGCCTATCCAAATTTCACAGCTCTACAAGCAATGCAATGTGGAGCAGTTATTCTTCCAGCTAGATCACTGGTTAATAGATTTAGTCGTCCTCTTGGTGGAACAAAGGGTTGCCAGCGTTACAAAAATTCTCTAAACATCCTTATAAAGAACATGATCCTATTACACTTGACATGGTCCAATTTCAAGTATCACAGGGATCACTACACATCTCAAATCATAAAAACAAAAGAGATATGTCAAGGGGGCTTGCATTCATCGGCCCAGTAATGTCACAATGCGTATACCGGTGAGTTTTTTATTTGGATCTGATATTTTCTCCAAGTTTTTATTTACTTAATTTAATGATATAATTATGTGGAATATGCTACAAACGCGACCGTCAAATGACGTTTTATTATATTTGTGGGGGGGTTTTGAAGAAAAAAAAATTAAACTACCTATGACAATACC
Organism: Oegoconia quadripuncta; assembly: GCA_949316235.1. Taxonomy (NCBI): domain Eukaryota; kingdom Metazoa; phylum Arthropoda; class Insecta; order Lepidoptera; family Autostichidae; genus Oegoconia; species Oegoconia quadripuncta. The sequence continues at coordinate 1,641,012 of OX438752.1, read as the reverse complement.
ACAGAACAGAAGAAAGAGGTTAGAAGGGCTATGTGAGGACAGCAAGCGCGCCGCAAGTATGATTAGCGAATCATACTTCAACCAAATTAGGCAATCAGTGCTTTTAGTCGCTCGCGGAAAGCGTCAGTGAAAGGAGCTTCGTAAAAATAGTTAAAAATGCCTTGTTGTGCGATTATTTCATGTAAAAATAAAAGCCAGACATCCAGTGTTAAACAAGGAGGAATTACTTTTCACAGGTAAGCTAAAAACATCGTTTTATGATAGTTTTATGACATTATTTTCGAAAAATATTATCGGCCATATTTCACACTATGAAAATCCAAATGGTAACGATAATATTGCAAACGATATGCAAAAAATGTACATTGGTGGTAAAGTACGCAAGTAATCCATACAAAGGTATAGTTCGACCGCAATGCATTGCGTTCTCGCGCGATGCTGTCACGACCCGCCAAATCGTATGGTACGGCCGCATCTATTAGCTGCGAAGTAGTGTTGCCTAAGTCTAAGATAAAATTTTCCGTGTGTGAGTGTACGTCACTCGCTGTCTTTGTGCTAGTGTGAGAACCAATAGCAAGCTCGTTTTTCTATGTGTTTGGTTTACTTGTGTGCGTAATGAGCGTACGTGTTGGTTTCTGTATGTAGTGGAGTTAAGAAGTGGGGGAAAAAACGGCGACACTGGTTTTCATACAAAACAAATAATATTACCATTCTAACCTCTTTCTTCTGTTCTGTGGACAATACCTTCTATTTCACTTACCTAATATGCCCTATTTTTTTTCCTTACGGTAAAAAAAACTCATCCGGTATAATACTTTCATATAAGTGATTTCATTTATCGTTAGTACACAAAGATGGCGACACCAGGGCCCATCCTATTTGATCATAATTCCCTTGCTAACATAACACTAACTTTAACATAGACAGTTTCATTTGAGGAGGATCTACATGGACATGACTTCACACATTTGGAGCAGGATGTCCCTGTCTCAGTCGGGGTAGCGCTCGTCGGCCTCCGTCGCGGTCTCGGCCGGCGCCGCGGGGGAGGCCGAGCGGGACGAGGAGTGGGAGGCCGGGGGGGCCGCGCCCGCTGTGGGAACAATACAAATTCTCTATATTGCAAGCTTACAGTGGGTCTGCAGATATCGTAGTCTGCTTTATAAAAACAGGGTGCTAAGAGGACTTGCGTCATGGCGGGCTACTGGACTGACCTGGAGAAGAACGTAAGGTACTTTTCATCTTGATCACCTTATGATAAGTGAGGTTAAGAGGACTTACGTAGTGGTGGGCTAGTCGCCGGGTTGAGCCTGTCTTGAGTCCGCGGCTTGATAGCAGCTTCCTCCCGGGTATCCTCCACCTGAGCGGGACACTCCAGATGCACCAAGTGGAATACCTTACCAGAGATATACAGATTGATTAGAAATTAATACATACATAACGTCAAGACCTTTATTCCAAATGGGGTGGTCAGAAATATCCCAAACAGTCGTGTTTCACCCTATGAAATATACAGAAATGCACACGTGACAGGGGGTCAGTTCATCGCCGTTGAAACGTGCAAATCTATAGATGTTTTTTGGTCCCTTAGTGGCTTTTTACGACACCCACGGGAAGAGACGGGTTAGTTCTATTCTATTTGAGTTCCGAAACCACACATCACTTGATTAGTTATAAGACATATGTATTTAATTTATAAAATTACTGACTATTTGGATGATAAGCAAGCGTGTACATAGGCTGCTCGACGACATTCAGTCTAATTATACAATATATAAATAAATAAATAAATATCTTTGCACATACACACAGCGCCATCTAGTTCCACAGTAAGATAAGATAGATAGATAGATAGATAAAGCATTTATTTACGCCACTGCGTTCACACAATTACACAATTTTTAAATTACAAAGAAATATACATACAAATAAACGTAAAGACTAGAAAAAACAAAGAGCGAGTGTGTGCCGCAGTAGCACAAATGGGTTATAACTCAGTGTGGCACATCACTCAAAGAGCGAAACACTGGTTTTCAGTTACAACCCCTACAAGTACGAGTGCATAAAAGTACGTGCATGTTCCCGTCTGCGTGTACATTTGTGGTCAATCGTGAGTGAAAAGCGTCGGTTGTTGATACAGCTAGTGTTGAGTAGTAATTTAAATTAATGGCAATGATGTGATAAAAAGAAAAAGAGAAGTACATAGGCAGTTCCACTACAGGTAACGCTTTGGAATTCCAATGTTTGTTTTTCCATTAAATGTGCCCTAAGGTGTTTTTTGAACAAGCTCAATGTTCCAAGCAATGTTCAAAGTAAGCAACTATAGGCTTGTGTTGTGGATAGCAGATGGTTGATAAACTACACAAATACTTTTTTTTTTGTAAAGAAATACACATATAAATGAAAAACATCCATAACTCGGGAACACATGTCTGTATTCATCATACAAACATATGCCCCTAGCGGGATTCGAACCCGCGACCTTTTGGTATAGCAGCAGAGTCTCTAACCACTACACCAAACAGGTCGTCTTATATATATATATTTTTCCTTATTTTGTCCAATCGCAAATTGTAACCCTATACCTACTGTAATACCCTTGAGTTTCTTGCTCGTTCTTCTCTGGGGAGTTAGCTTTGTGAATGAGCAGTAACTTTATTAATTAATGAAACGTTTTCAAGTGGTTATCTCTAAACCTCTGAAATAAATCTATTGACCATTTAAGTGAGGAATGTGTGCTAATAGTCCGAATTCAAATTTGGCTCATTTTAGGCGAGATTGCGAATCGGTCCACTGAAGAAGCTTCAGTAGCGGACTTATATAGACTCCAGCAATGCATATCAAATCAAAATATTTTATTTCATAGGATAAAATTATCACTTGATAACGTCACTATTAATATTACATTTAAATTTACTGCTCATCCACAAACCTGACTCCCCAGAGAAGAACGAGCAAGAAACTCTAGGGTTGCTCTTTTAATTTCTTTTTTTATGATCGACTGTATTCGCGTTTGACCACAATCTCACCTGATGGAAAGTGACGATGTGGTCGGAGATGAAGCACGCGATCTCAGTAAATGCCTATTCACTCTGCTCTTGAAGATCCCAAGGTTGTAGGATTCAGGAAAGACTGACGCCGGAAGGGAGTTCCATGCCTTGGCTGTTCGGATGATGAATGGAGAATCGAACTTCTTAGTGCGAATGTTCGGTATATTAACTATATACGAGTGGAATCCCTCCCCACGCCTAGTGGTCCGAAGATGGAAGGGTGACGGTGGAACAAGACTATGTAATTCCCACGCACACTCCCCGAATAAATAGGCGTATCCACTCTATTTATTAAACAAATACAAAGTTATACAAAGGCTTATACACACCTCATTAACGGAGTTGTTAGTTCCGACAATGCGTATGATGGAGACAGGTCGAGGTGAGAAGTAGATCACTTGCCATGACCTGGAATGGATAGAAAAACTTTTTTCTGATTAATTGGATGATAAACAAGCAAGACTGATTTCCGTACTTAGTTGACCGTGTCCTATGTCCCGTCTGATAAACTGGCCTAAAATACTTCTTATACTAATATTATAAATACATGCATCACCAACATAATATTAATAACTAACTCAACCCAGTACGCTTTTCAAACGAAATACATATTAGTACATATTATATAACAAATAACCAATACTGCTACCATCCCACTAATTATTCATTTACTTCCAAAGTTCTGTTTTAAGCTGAACGTCACTTTCCACTTGAGGCACTGGCAGAATTATCAGTGTTGTAAGCGCGTTCGGCGTTTGCAGCGTTAGCTGAGCCAGCAAGCCGTTTCACTGCTACAATTATATTGTGCATTATTCTAAGATTTCTTCCTGTATAATAATAACTATATTTATGGTTCTGTACAATGTATTGTGGCACTGAATAAAAAGTTTCTATGAATATATTCAGTCTAAGGCCCATTTTACAGACTGTTACTCGACGAGAGATCTCCGCTTCAGCACAGTTAAGAAGGGGCAGCTTTATGTAACTTGTGTAGCTGCATCTCTTCTAACTATGCTCAAGCGCAGATCTACGCTTGAACAACATTCTGATTCGTTTTTTTTTTATGCACAAAGGGTTGGTATTTGACCTCAATCACACCTGAGGTGGAAGCATACTGACCCGGAAATTTGGGTGACTGGCTATCTTATATCTGACAACCGGAACATAACAATGCTGTTAACATTGTTGCTTGGCGGCGGATTTAGATAAGATGGTGGTAGCTAGCCAGGCGGACATTTAAAATGCCCTGCCTACCACCAACCAAACCGTATACTTAATGTACTCCGCTGGGGATCGAACCCGCGACCTCCGAATCGTAAACCCAAAGTTGTTTACATTCAGCCACGGAGGCGGTTTAGATTGTATTTGTTACTATTTAGTTATAGAGGCACACAATATGTCTGTAATTAGTATGGTTAGTATGTACTTAATTAATACTTTAATATCTATAGTTTTGTAAGTAAATATAGAAAATTAGCTAGGTTAATAACAATTTCTAATGTTGATGTAATCCGAGGTGAAGCCATGTACCTACAACACAGGTTAACCTAATGTAGGGCGTGGATATCTACGGAGTTACTCAGGTTTCTACTTTTTATGTGAACTCTTAAGTTTAATGTGAATAAATTTATCTTTATCTTATCTTTTATCTGAAATACGGGCCTAATTGTATAATATATAATTTTCCTTGTATTTTCTCGCTAGCCCTTCTCAGTAGTGGTCTCGCGTTCCGAGCTAGTGGTAGTTTAAAAAACAAATTACGTTCATAAGTGCATATTGTATTGCCTACGTGAATAAATGATTTTTCATTTTCATTTCATTTTCATTTTCATTTCATTTTCATTTTCATTTTCATTTTCATTTTCATTTTCATTTTCATTTTCATTTTCATTTTCATTTTCATTTTCATTTCATTTTCATTTCATTTTCATTTCATTTTCATTTCATTTTCATTTCATTTTCATTTCATTTTCATTTCATTTTCATTTCATTTCTTGGTGGTAGGCATATTAAATATGCGCCTGGCTAGCTACCACTATGTTACCTCAGTCTGCCGCCAAATAGCATTGTTGTGTTCCGGTTGTCAACAAGATAGCCAGTCCCCCAAATAAAATGGGGTTGCCGGGTCAGTACGCTTCCACCTTTTTTTTTTTTTTTTTTGGCCACAATCTCACCTGATGGAAAGTGACGATGTAGCCGAAGATGTATCACCCAGTAAATGCCTATTCACTCTAGACTTGAAAATCCCAAGGTTGTAAGTGTCGGGAAAAACCGACGCGGGCAGTGAGTTCCATACCTTAGCAGTCCGCATTATAAATGACGAAGCAAAGAGCTTAGTGCGGATGTTCGGTATGTTGACAACATATGGATGGAAACCCCCCCCGCGCCTGGTTGTCCGACCTCATCTTCACTTAACATCAGGTGTGATTGAGTCCAAGTGGTATTGTGCATAAATTGTAACCCAAAACCTACATAAAAAGAGCTACCTTCTAGTTTCTCACTCGTTTTTCTTTGGGGAGTAACATTTTGAGGTGATGCATTTCATCATCTACTGGCCCCAGTCCCAATTTATTTGGGGTCGGCGCAGTACGTCTTTTTCTTCCAATCTCTTCTGTCTCCGTTACCATATCACCCCTCACACAAACCATCCATCTTTTCCGTGGTCTTCCTCTCCCTTTCCGACCATCGACATCCACATTAATCACTCTCCTAATAACCGTTTCATCCCTCATAACATGACCATACCAGGCCAAACGATTTACTTTCAACTTTTCTGTCACGGGTGCCACTGTTAAACTCCCCTCAAATACAAATACATTTATTTTGCTCTAAATGTGATACACAGATTATTAATATTATTTGTTCTAGTTTATATTTAAAATTCATCTCTTTATTTGTTACTGCTTTTTTACACAGATCTCATTCACAAATATCAAGTTTCACACATTTCACCAGACGCTGGCATGCAAAATTTAATTATATTTACACATTTAATTTTGGATTACATTTACATTTTTGCACATTATATGTAGTTACATTGATTATTTACTTAAAATGTCAGATTCACAGAAGTCAATTATATTTTAGTTACAATGTCCTATTAATTATTTCAAATTGTATTCATAGCTTTGAGTATTTGTAAAAATCAAAATATTCAGCAAAAACAACATTATGTCACCCACACATATGCGCACGCGCATCTTGTAAAATTCTAACGTGCTAGTTACATCTAAGGCTAGTTCTACCACCTTTATGCTCTGCATGCATGTCTCCTTGAGTCTAATTTAACAGATGTTACTTATAAAATGTAATAACCAGTGAAATTGTTTCTCTATCATGGAAATTTTGGCATCCTATAGCCTAGTGCGGATGTTACAGTAAATGAATAATTATGTATGATCCTTTTTGGTAAATAAACATCTTATCTTATTATCACACAAACATTTACCCCTCGCGGGATTCGAACCCGCAACCGCAACAGCCCTCTGTGCAGAGCGTGAATGGAGGCCGAAGAATCAGCCGCCCACGTGCTTTTATACTGCGAGGAGGTGGCCACACATCGAGCCACCCACCTTGGAAGACCGGAATCTCTCCCCAAAGCCTGTGGCAACATCCCAAAGTTGCTCGGCTTCCTTCAGGCGCTTGGGTGGCAGTATTAAGTATTCCCCTGTACGCAAAATAGGCGCACTCAGACGTTGAGTACGAATACGTTGGTTTCGCTGACGGGTCACTATCCACCACACCAATCGGTCGTTAAAATGTTTTCAACTATTGACCTGCAAGCGTCCCTCGTGCGGTCGCAGACCATCTCCCAGTCCCAGTAGTTGAGCGAGGTCTCCACATAGTAGGAGTAGTGGCGGTAGTCGCAGTCCCACAGCAGCATGCGCAGCGACGACAGCATGTACGGCTGCGCCAGCTGCACCACTATGGCGCCGGAGCCCAGCTGGTGGCAGGTGTAGCCCTGGTCCCAGTCGTAGTGCTCCGTATCCCCGTTCAGCAGAGCGTTGCGGGACCGGCTGAGGAGGCAATAGTACGTAATGAAATATTAGACACTATAAAACAGAAACTTATTAAAAAATGACTTTATAACATATCAGACTAAAGTCCTGTGTGGTTTCAGCACTCAAATAAATTAGAAATAAACCGTCTCTTCCCGTGGGTGTCGTAAAAGGCGACTAAGAGACATTCCACCAAAAATTTCAATGTAGGATACAAAGATATCACTTATTGAAAGTCAACATGTTATTTTTTTTAAACTACATCGCTTCACAATGTGTTATGGTTCGGTTAAAATAGTCAGATTTTACCGTTTTAAGCTACCGCTTGTTCAAAAGGCAATATTACCCTGAGAAGAACAAGCTAGATACTCTAGGGATAACTTTTTTTTAAATACGTTTTTATATTACATTATTAATTGTTTTTGATCAAACTCACCTGATGTTAAATGAATAAGTTGATTATAATGAAAATAATCAGTAATTTCATAATATGCTTCTTAATAAGTTTCTGTTTTATACAATCTTTAAATTTGTTGAAAGTAAAATTTTGTACATCAATAGGAACCTTATTGAAAAAACGTATACATAGCCCTCTGAATGAAGATTGATTTTGCAGAGTCTGCTTACGTGACCTGCAAGTTTACCTTTATTTCTCGTATTGACATCACGTTTTCCTAAACGATGCTATATATTTTTTTTCATATTAGGTCCTTACCTATGAAATTGGCGTTTTGTATGAAGAATTTCATTAAGACTGTTTTCTCCATATAAACATTTTTGAATTTTTTTTGGGAACGGCAAATCCTAATTTAGCTAAACTTTGTGTGTATCATCGGATTACATTACGTTAAGTATAGGTAGTGTTAATTTTTAAAAGTAACCGCTTTATAAATGTTTCTGCGATCTAAGAAATAATATGGGAAGGTCATGAAAAGAGCTGTGTTCAAGTTTTTTTTTATTATGTGATTTAGCTCAGACATAAAGAAATATTTCATGTGAAACCTTCAAAATATATTCTATTTTCCAAATATGAAACATAATATGATACGAATATATGATTAACGAAGAAAAAAATCTCCAATGTCATAGGTAAAGACCTAATATATCTTTAAACCTATCTCTAAGTGACACTGTAGGTCTCAATTGATAAATCCGGAAGCACATTCCCATTTATGACCTCATCTTCACTTGACGTGTGAATGTGGATGAAAAAACGAACGAGTACGACATTGGAACCTTCAAGAAGCGAGCCTACACCTTCCTCAAAGGCCGGCAACGCATCTGTGACCCTTTTGGTGTTGCGGGTGTCCATGGGCGGCGGTGATTACTTTCCATCAGGTGACCCGCATGCTCGTTTGCCGCTCTCTCATATAAAAAAAAAAAAAAAAAAAAAAAAAAAATGTTGCCAGTGACCTGATACCCTCGATGACCACGGCGGAGAGGTCGACGGTGGCGACATTGTGTATGGGCTTGATGAGCCCGTTGCACAGCGGCGGGACCCGGGCCGTGTGCATCGCCTCCAACGCCACCGCGTGGAACACCTGCCAACGGAGATAGACACCGTTATTGTAAACTTATTTCATCTTTACATATTAACAAATTCATCATCGTCATCGGCCCGTAAACGTCCCACTGCAGAGATATAAGCCTTCCCGCGTATATGATGGGCCATAGTCAATAGCATTGGGCCAGCGGTGACTTCACATGCCTTAGAATTTTAATTTCTCAAGCATGCAGGTTTCCTCGCGATGTTTTCCTTCATCGTTTAAGAGCAGTCGGATAAATGCATATAAGCAATTAAACAAAATTTAAAAACTCATTGGTACATGGCCCGTCTGGGAATCGAACCCGGACCTCCCAATTTGGGAGACCGTGTCTTAACCGCTAAGCCACCGACGCTCTTTCATTATGATAATAATTTATTTATTAATATGATATCAATCTAATACAAATTGTCAATAAATACAATCATGTCAATTTACAACAAAATATATAAATGTCAAAGGAATAATAAAAAATGTAACACAAGTTACAGTCAATCATTGAATTGAATTAAATAATAAAATTAATATAAATGTGGGATTCGCAAGGAGAAATTCGGCCAGCGGACACTGAATAAAATTTTATTCAAATATAATCATATAAAATGCGGCCGTCTTGTGTCAACGTCGTCCATCGTCTCCCTTCCCTCTTTATCTCCATACATCCGTCTCTTTAACACATCGTGTTCAAAAACACCACATTCAGTAATATCCCGCAATCGGCCGTCCTGTTCCTTGCAATAAATCCATCTCGTTCGTACCATTATATCAACCAAACATAATTAATTGCAATGACACCTTGACATTCCTTTAAGATTAATCATTATTCGATTGTAGCTAAATCGTAATAGATAGATAAATAATTTATTTGTAACTTCAGTGACACACATACAATAAGTTATGACACAATCGAACAAAAAATATTAGACAACATAACAAAAAAATAACATCAAGATACACTTAGAGTATGTGTGTGCAAGAGCCGTACAAATGGATAATAGCTCAACGTATATAATTGCTCAGGAGCAGGACGAAGATTTTCAGCTATTACTTTAATCATTCAGGTTAACAACAGCCTTAAAACACAGATATACAACTAGTTATTATTTAAATTGTATAGACTAATAAAAGTTAACCACAAATTATATTAGGTCCTTACCTATGAAATTGGCGTGTTGTATGAAGACTTTCATTAAGACTGTTTTCTCCATACAAACATTTTAATTTTTTTTTTGGGAACGGCAAATCCAAATTTAGCTAAACTTTGGGTGTATTGTCGGATAACATTAAGTTAAGTATAGGCAACGTTAATTTTTAAAAGTAACCGCTTTATAAAAGTTTCAGCGAATCTACGAAATGATTATGGGAAGCACATGAAAAGAGCTCTGTTCAAATTTTGATTTAGCCCAGAAATAAAAAATATTTCATGTGAAACATTGAAATAATATTCCATTTTCCAAATAAAAAACAAATTTGGATATAGCGTTGAAAATCGCAGGAATTGCTAGATATGATTAACGAAATAAAAAAAACTCCAATTTCATAGGTAAAGACCCAATATAAAACAGAGAGTAGACTTGTTCACAAACTGTACCCCCCTGCCCTAGCTTAAACAACTCAGATTTTATCAAACGCACTTGTAATAAAAGCAAATATCAATTGCTGGTTTCATTTAGTACGTTTGACTGTACAATTAAAAATATTTTCAAAGGCAAAGGAAATTCAGAGGCTTACTTGCAAATGGGATATGTACTCTTGAACCATAATGAACTTACTAAAATATGTAGTATATCTTATAAAAATACTTGAATAGCAATATATACTAATAATAATATATATTGTGTTGGCAATCAATGCGCCAACTAGCGAAGAAACGCAGAACTACTAGACGATTAACCTGCGAATATCGTACTCAGAGCCATCTATTAAACATTCGTGTTATTATTTCTGTGGATTGAAGTTGTATGACCTGCTGAATGTGAACGAGCGAATGAATTGACAATATTGGTTCGTTCACATTCAGACCGACAGGGCTTCGCTAAAATAACTTTTTTTCTGCGTTTCGAACTGTGAACACGTAAATTAATTTTCTTGTGTCTACCTACGTTTGATTAAAGTTTGATTCCGTTCATAAATCTGAGTTTAATTTATAACAATTGTATATAATATATAGCCGCTGTAAACTTGTACACAATATTATGTAAAGGATGGATATTACATCAATTGAAACAACTATACAGAATGCAAAATACTTATATAAGATTACCCACAAGGAGACACAGGTACAAAAGAAAAAACACGGCTAAGTAAGCAAATTTTATGAGGATAATGTTACGTGTACTTAAATGCAAGTGGATATTGATAATATCTAAAGTATCGATTTTTATCTCTGTTTTTATGATGACCCCTATTCTGGACTCTAATAAACCATGGCACTCGAGGAGGCTGACTTTGCAGTGTTCTGTACCAAATACCTTTTTCTTTAGACCGTTCGTTAAAATATTCCTTCCAATTATCAGACCTTAATTAGTAGACCTTATTTGAAAACATTGTTTAGGTTGCGTTCGGGACACTATCCCTCAGGCTGGTTTGCACATCTGATGAGGAAAGCGGACTCTCCCAATTGCGATGTTTGTGGTACGGTCGATGATGTGCAACATCTGCTGATGGAATGTGTCAAGAACCAGAGGGAAAGGGATTCTCTGGTGAGCAAATTGCAAATCAACCTTTTCGATATTGGCATTATTCATTGCATTTTAGCTGAACCACACTCAGAGGCGGCGAGATTGATTTGAAATTTAGTTGCAATTCGGGGTACCCCTCCGTAACTTTGTCCAGCTAAATAAATATATGCAAACTAGAGAGACAATGGGACTGACATGTCTAAATGTGGACAAAAGTCCCTAAACTTAAATAAAGATTAAAAAAAAAATGATGACCCCTATACAATGAATATTATCAACCTGTGTGTAAATATGCTACTAAGAAAAGTTGTCAGCTACCTACGCCTTGACGAGTCATTTATCGTACTTGTATCTTACCTAACTCCTATTGGTGTCGATTCGGATGTACAACGAACTAACTAAATTTAAAGCAGATACATCCTTTTCTAACACTATTAACATGAAAGGGACGACTATAAATTAAGGCCTGTCAAATTAAGTTAAGAGCTGTCAAAACAAGTCGCTCCATAGTATTTTAATCGTGACGTCGCTAGGTGTACACCTAATATTGATAGAGAAGTGCTTGTTTTGATCCTTTTACTTAATTTGACAGGACTTAATTATATGTCGTCCTTTTCATGTATTAGTGGTTAGAAAAGGATACATTATTATTATTATTATTTTTTATTATTATTATTATTAATTTTTATTATTATTATTATTAATTTTTATTATTACATTCAAATAGGTAAAAATATATTCTCATCGTACATTCAACAGCCAAAAGACCTATGCCAATGTACGGTTTGTAACGCTCCGATTTACAATAATTTGTAGCAGACGAATTCCGTTTTTTTTTTATCCACATCGGGTTAGTATTTGACCTCAATCACACCTGATGTTAAGTGAAGATGAGGCCGAAGGTGGTAGCGTACTGACCCGGAAACGCCCATCTTATTTGGATGACTGGCTATCTTATCTCTGACAACCGTTTTCATGACTATACATATAATTTGGTTTATACGTCTCACGATGGGGCCCGCATTGCCCCCTTCCTTTCATTCAGTAACATTCAGGCGCAATAGCGTGATTGTATAACAAACGGCACATTTTTAATTTGGTATCTTATTGAGATATTATAAACTGTTATAATTTTACTTCAGCGTAACGAATTTCTATGAGATATTGAAAAATATTGAAATTATCCTTTTTTTTGATTGATTAATTTATAACCTATAAATATTGAATTGATCTATATTTTTAGACGACCTGTTTGGTGTAGTGGTTAGAAACTCTGCTGCTATACCAAAAGGTCGCGGGTTCGAATCCCGCTAGGGGCATATGTTTGTATGATGAATACGGACATGTGTACCCGAGTTATGGATGTTTTTCATTTATTTATTTACAAAAAGAAATGTATTTGTGTAGTGTATCAACCATTTGGTATTCACAACACAAGCCTAGTTGCTTAGTGTGGAACTAGATGACGCTGTCTGTATATGTCCAAGGATATTTAATTTTTTTTTTTTTTATTATTTGTTATATTTAAAGAAAACAAATAAAAAAAATTAGGTGCGTAACAATGTGTTATGAGAAATAGAATCTTTTCTCAAAGGATGAAGTGAGAGCAGAGTTGTTAGGATATTTCTGATGATCACACACAACACACGCGCCGAAGCGAAATACCAGAATCCGACATACCGACGTTGCAAATTTATGTGATATTACAATTATTGTCTTGTAGAAATGAGATCATTGAGAAGTATGAATGGGTCATTAAAAGATAAATTAGTAACACCCTAAAAGCAGTGTGAATGAAGACGTAGTGACAAAGATTGAAAAGGTATGCTGAGATGGTTTGGACATGTGGAGAGGATGAATGAAAGAAGACTTACGAAAGAGATATACAAAGCGAATGTGGATGGTAGTGTTGGTAGGGGAAGACCACGGAAGAACGTACCATTATCAAATCGGGGACGTCTTAAAGAAAGGCCAAGTCAAGAGTACCCTAAACCGACGAACAACCTTACGAAAGTGAAGGAAGCAGAAGAGGTGTGTCAGGATCGTAGCAAGTGGAAGTCTGTGGTCTCTGTCTACCCCTACGGGAAACAGGCGTGACATTATGTATGTATGTATGTATCTTTCTCAAAATGAATCTCCTGTAAAATATCACACATATTCATAATACCCCATTTGATTTAACGCTCAAAATGTGAAAAATATTTCTTATAAAACTTTCAGAAAATATTATTTGAACACCGTTTCCATATTTTGGCATGCTTAATTAGATAATTGATTTAATACATGCCATAACAAACAAAAATTTACTTAAACAATTGTATGTATGATTATACTAACCAAACCTTTTTTGGAACATAGACCTACTAGAGGATTACCACCAAATAACCAAAGTATTTTTTTTTTGCCTTTCTACCATATCAGCAGTGCTGCCAGCCAAGCGATAGTCCTCAAACGGTAGGAGCCGGGCGTGATACCTTGTTACTCATGACCATGACCAGGTCAAGACAACCCAAAGTACAGGTTCTAGCATTGTTATTCAATCAGGCTATACCATGATCCCAAACATCCATCCAAACTTTCATTTCATAATATTAGTACGATTATACAAACCAAACCTTGTCACACTAGACCTGCTTGAGGCATACCACCAGGTAACTAAAGCTTTCTTTTTATCTTTCTACCTTATCCGCAGTGCTGCCAGCGAGGCGATAGTATTGCGAGACGATTGGCTCGGTGTCGGCCGGTCGCGATACCTTGTTGACCGTATTGCTGGTGCCGACGACCTTGATGTACTGGATCACGCGCGGCGCAAAGTACAGGCTCTGCCACGAGCGGCAGACGTAGCTGCTGTGGTCGATCACGCGGACCCAGTCTTTCTGGTCGACAGATACCTCGACGTAGTAGGCGTAGGATCTGTTGGAAAATTACAAAAGGTGATTATTGTCGCTGTGAAAAGTCGTTCTCACCCTAGTTTTATTGTATATAATATATATTTTTTATGCACGACGGGTTCGTCTTGACCTCATACACACCTGATGTAAAGTGAAGATGAGGTCGAAGGTGGAAGCATACTGACCCGGAAACCCCAACACATTTGGGGGACAGGCTATCTTATCTCCGACAACGGGACACAACAATGCTATTAACATTGCTGCTTGGCTGCAGATTTAGATAAGATGTTGGTAGCTAGCCAGGCGGACATTTAAAATGCCCTACCACCAACCAAACAGAGTACTTAAACATGTACTCCGCTGGGGGTTGAACCCGCCACCTCCGAATCGTAAACTCAATGTTGTTCACATTGAGCCACGGAGGCGGTTAAAAGTACCGGTTGCCGTACCGACCTGTTGTCGCGTTCAGAACTGTGACCGGTTGCCGTACCGACCTGTTGTCGCGTTCAGAACTGTGGGCGGATGCATGCCGTACCGACCTGTTGTCGCGTTCAGTACCCCTACCATGAGTTACAGTAAACTATACTCGTTAGCGACTAAAGTAAACTGTTTGTATGGAATTCGGTACAGCGCCCCTGGCGGATACTTGTAGAACTAAAAATCACACCATGAGTTGCTGTAGTTAACTATCGTAAGTAACGTTACGTAAACTACACGTTACACACTATAGTTCCTATACTGTTTCGGTACCATGAGTCAAAATTTTGACAGCTGTCATAGTAACTTACTATAACGATAGTAGTTACGGCTCTCACCAAAATTTTTCTACGTGAGATGAACGCGTCGCGAAACAGTAAAGTTTTTGAAAATGTCTTCAAGAAGATCATATTTAGCTTGGAGGATGTTAGCGGAGGCTGAATTAGCCGACGAAAGAAACGAACAAAGGAGCTACAGTGTTCGTATGCGTGCTCAATTAGATCCTCTAAGATTTAGAAGTGATAAAAAATTTATCAAACTATATCGTTTATCAAAGGAGGCTTTTGTTGATTTATGTGATACTTTAGCCAACTATACGGACCTTGGAAGTAGTCAGAGAGTGTCTCTTGAGGCAAAGGTAAGTGATATTATTTTTGTAGGAACCTACCCTTGTGAAACTGTATCCTACCATGCATTAGGGTACACATGACCATCTATATTCGTTGATATCCCTTAGCGAAATTCGTAATGTGCTTAATTACTTATGGCAGCCACGTTCCTTGTTAACGTCTCACTCACCGTTCCTCGTTTATTTTTTAGGTATTGTGTGCATTACTGTTTTATGCGAAAGGGGGTTACCAGTGTGCTATTGGGGAAGCTAATCATTTTTCTCAAGAAACAATGAGTGAATACATTCATCAAGTGACCAAGGCTCTAATACACCCTAATATGCTCAGAAGATTCCTCCGGTTTCCAACATCACGCCATGAAAGACATGTTATCAGGGAAAGGTATGGGTAACAAACCATTTTTACTATGTACTTATACTAATTACAATATCTTGATCATGGGTTTGTTTTTACAAAATTGACTTAAACTCGTCCTCATTTTGTTTTTACAAAAACACTACCGTATGTACCGATAATGAAACTTCAGTTAGATAAACTAAAAACAAAACAACGAACGATCGTACACTCACGGTCAATTCTTTTTTTTTAATAAGTTTTTTGGGCTTGGACTCCTGGCCGATAATGCTATCCTTGTTTATCATAGATAATATGAAAGAGACTTTTCGATACGTGTGAAGATAGTCATAGAACCCCTTAACTATCCTGGCTCTCGTGCTTACGCTAGCGATTGTAGTTACGAACAATGAAACTCATGGTGTGAAATTAACGTTAACTATTCACGCAGCGTTCGTACGTTTACTATTGTCGTCACGTTAAACGATTTTACTATAGTCACTCATGGTAGAGGTACTGAACTGTGGCCCGTTGCGGTACCGACCTGTTGTCGCGGTCCCACAGCAGCAGACGCACGTGGTTGACGATGGTCCTGGCCGCGAGCCGCACGACGATGCCGGGGTTGTCCGGCGCGTCGCTGATGGTGTGTCGCGTGTAGCCGCGCTCCATGTCGTAGGTGTCGGTGTCGCCGTCCAGCAGCGCCGAGCGCATGTCGCCGGATATCACGCGGGCGCCACGCTTCGGTGTCGCCACGTTCTCCTCTGCCACTGGACAGTCAACGGACAGACATTGCATTTTTTTTAGATAGATAGATAAAGCCTTTATTTGTTTCCCCGGTCACATACATACATTTAGCTTATACATATTGATACACAGATAAGGTAACACATCAACAACAATAACATAATATTGTAACACTAACGCATGTATGTGCTGCAGCAGTACAAATGGGTCATAGCTCAGTGTATTAGATTGCTCTTTGAGCAAAACACTGATTTTCAGCTATCCCCTAAGGAGGAGGTATATTGTTCCAGCACTTGGTCGCTTGATAACGACCTGCCAGTAAATGCGACAGTCTTATGCTTGTGCACCACTAGAGGCGGACGTATAGACCTGATGTTACGGTTATCATAATGTGATGGAAATTTCAATTTTGCAAAAACACATGCACAACCGGCTAGAATTTATCTTCAGTCACGCCTACAGTCAGACACAATTGCTTTGAAATTTGTTATCGTTTATGAAGTCAATGCACCGTCCATCCTTGTCATATCGTAACACAGTGACAAGGACAGTGCATTGCTATCGCTATAGCTTTGAGTTAGGCGGTAGAGCCCATGGACCCCAATTCTCGCGCATTCGACATTTCTCTGTCGATAGACATCCATAGATCTGTCGCTTTTGCACATGCATGTAAGTGTGGAAGAGATAGACATACCAATGTCTATCGGCAGTGATATGTCGAACGCGCGAGAATCGGGGCCCTGATGTTAACCGAAGATGAGGCCGAAGGTTTTTTTTTTAATTAATTTATTTATTTATTAATTTAGGTACATTAACAGTAGTACATATATTATAATTCGATGTGACATGGTTTGTGGTACAGTTCTTATATGTCTACCAATTACAAATGTATTCAGCATTAATGATAGAAGACAACGTTTGATTTAGAAGATAAGTGAATAATGATGAATAATCAGTCAACATTATTTATTTATACTGGGAGAGCGAAGTGTGTAAGTATGTTATTTTTAAAAACTTTGAAGTGAAAAATATCATTATCATTATTGTGTTTAACATTGTATTCGTTATGAGTGGAACAGATTCTGGAAAGGGGACTGTGCAGGGCAAGGTTAGTCTTGCCGTTGCAAGGTATACTAAATGTGCGGGTAATTGCCTGGCGAGGATATTTGCAAGGTTAATGTAAATATGACAATTTAGCTTGTTGCGTTTATCTGTAAATAGTTGTGCATCTGGAATCAGACTGTATGATTTTAAGAAATGGTGTAATAACTGTGATGATGATGATTTTTTTTTTTTTTAACTGGTTTCGCGTTTGACTACAATCTCACCTGATGGAAAGTGACGATGTAGCCGAAGATGTATCACGCGCACCCAGTAAATGCCTATTCACTCTAGACTTGAAGATCCTTGAAGACTTTTTAAATAAATAAAGGTGGAAGCATACTGATAAGGAAACCCTGAGGGGATTGGCTATCTTATATCCGACACCGAAACACAACAATGCTATTAACAGTGCTGGTTGGCAGGAGACTTAGATAAGACGGTGGTAGCCAGACAGACAGACATTGAAAATGCCCTACCACCAACCAAACCAAAGTATAGTAAACCCTATGTTGTTGACATACAGGCGTGACTTTATGTATGTATGTTTAGGAAGATAAGTGCGTCTCAGTTGGTATATATATAGTTAAGTAAAACTCACAGATTGTCCAGGTAAGCAGCAATATAATCCCAAAGCTTAGGAGCACAGAGAAAGAATTATAGCGAGAGAAGAGGTCACAATCACAGCAATAGTTAGTTACAGTTCATAGATATCGTTGGAGAAGAAAGTGCAGCATAAACGTCAGTAAGAAATAACCCATCACCGTCCCATGGCCCTACCACTTCTCGGTATACGGGCCGAAGCTGCGAGTGGTGTGCGTGGTTTGCGTGGCTTTTTTTAAAAAAAGAGCAACCTCTCGAGTTTCTTGCTTGTTCTTCTCAGGGGAAAATTGGCTTTTGAACAAGCAGTAGCTTAAAAAATGTAAAATCTGACTATTTTAAGTGTACCCTGTGTACCTACAAAATAAAGTATTTTTTGATTTTGGTTTTCAGGCTTTCCCCACGCACGCTTTCTTGACACTCTACAAATTCTTTATCCTGTCTTGTGTGTTTAGGTAAGTAAGAAATGTTAAAATTGGCATGTTTTTTTTTTTATATTTGGAAAATGCAGTTGTTGTATTTAAATAATAATTGTACATAATTTTATCTATAAGCCAATTATGACTTATCGCATATTTGCGCACAATTTGCGTATGATAAATATGATGCATTTCTATAGTATAACAACCATCTGGTATCCATAATATAAGCCTAGTTGCTTAGTGAGAACATAGATGACGTTACGTGTGCAAAGATCAAATCAAAAAATATTTATCTCGTAGGGTAAAAATTATCACTTGAAAACGTCACATTTTTTATATTAACATTAAAATTATTGACATTATTGCTCATTCACAAAGCTGATACCCCAGAGAAGATCGAGCAAGAAACTCCCCTTGAGTTTCTCCTTTTTGCTCCTTTAAATAAGTTTGGGTTACAATTATATTATATTGTATAATTAGACTGAATATAGCCGAGTGGTCTATGCCCATGCTTGCTTATCATCCAGATAGTCAGAAATTTTATAACAGCCTGTGGTAAATAATGTCTGTTTTATGATGATTTTGAATTTATTTAAAGGTAAATTTTTAATGTCCACTGGAACCTCATTATAAAAGCGTATACATTGTACGTGCAAAGATATTTATGTATTTACTTACCCAGCAGGCCCCTGTGACGTAGTTCAGTACTCTTCGTCTGCGTCTTCTCCTGTATAGCGTCGAGCAGCATATCGGGGGTGACAAGTGCGTACGGCCTCACCACCGTCAGCAGTTCCTCGAGGCTCATCAGCGTCAGCCGAACGCACTTGAGGATCTTCACCTACCGGAAAAACCATCATAGATTCGATCACATATATTTTTTTGGTTTATTCTATATTTAATAAAAAAGGTTTAAAAAAAAACGACTTCAAAAAACCCGGAAAAAATAATTTAATTAAACTACTGCAATAATAATAACTGAAAAGTATAAAATAATAAACCAGAGCAGAATGTTCTTTATAGATAGATATACACTATTATATATAATGAGAATACAATACAATTTATATGCTATACAATAATAGTTAGGTATAATAATGAAATTAAAAATATATACAATAGGTACTTTTTGAAGTCGGTGTCTGCCTAGCCTATAAAATACACAATCAACAAAACAGTAAAAATACGCCCCGAATAAAGAACCTCCTCCTTTTTTGAAGTCGGTTAACAAAGGTCATCATACAATTTAAATATTCAATTAATTAAGTTATTACTGTTTACTTTCATTAGATTTATATATTTATTATTTATTGCACACAAGAAAAAATAGATTGTGTATTTTATAGGCTAGGCAGGCACCGACTTCAAAAAGTACCTATTGTATATATTTTTAATTTCATTATTATACCTAACTATTATTGTATAGCATATAAATTGTATTGTATTCTCATTATATATAATAGTGTACATCTATCTATAAAGAACATTCTGCTCTGGTTTATTATTTTATACTTTTCAGTTATTATTATTGCAGTAGTTTAATTAAATTATTTTTTCCGGGTTTTTTGAAGTCGTTTTTTTTTAAACCTTTTTTATTTAATTCTTTTTAGTGTCTGGTCAGACATTACAAAATAATAAAATAATAGGTCTTTACCTATGAAATTGCCGTTCTGCAGTACTGGCCATTTCAAATCAAAATAGTTTTTGTTTGACTAAGAATTCTAATTTCAAATTAATTTTATTTTAAGAACATGGAATTCTATTTCCAAAAGTAGTCATTTGTTTATTGATTAGTGTTACATTTTCATCGCATTTCAATCTTTTTCGTCATCATGGATACGTTAAAAATTCGAGTAATTATGGAATATGAGTACCGTCGTGGGCAGCAACGCGACACAAGCGGCACGCAACATCAACGACGCTTACGGAGCTAACACTACAAACGAACGCCACCACCTGTTATTGGTTTGCTCGCTTCCGTTCTGGGAATTTCGATCTGAAAAATGAACCTCGCGGTCGTCCGAAGACTTTGGTCGACAATGACGAATTAAAGGCGATTGTTGAAGCTGATGATACACAATCTACGGCTGAATTAGCAGCAGCTTTCAACGTTAGCGTCAAAACAATATTGGTCCATTTGCGTCAAATTGGCAAGGTAAAAAAGCTTGACAAATGGGTGCCCCACGAACTCAATGATCGCCAGCGCGAAGTACGCGTCGAGACGTGCCACACAGACACACAAATGAAGGAATTTTGAACCGCATTGTTACCTGCGATGAAAAATTGGTTCTGATTGATAACCGCAAGCGCTCAGCTAGTTGGTTGGATCCTGGTTCAGCACCTAACGAAAACTTACCCCTAGAAAAGTGATGGTCACTGTTTGGTGGTCTAGCGCCGGTGTGATTCATCACAGCTTCTTACCAAACGGGATGAGCATTACTGCAGATGTGTACTGTGAAGAACTGAACACAATGATGGAGAAGCTGGCACATCTCCAACCAGCGTTGGTCAATCGCTCCTCCCCGCTGCTCCTGCACGACAACGCGCGGCCTCATACTGCACAGCAGACGGTCTCCAAGTTGCAAGAACTGGGGTTGGAAGCTCTCCGTCATCCGCCCTACTCACCAGACCTTGCGCCTACAGACTACTACTTTTTCCAGAATTTGGATAACTTCTTGGCAGGAAAAAAATTCAATACCCGAGAGGCAGTACAACATGCCTTTGAAGAATTTGTTGCCTCCCGTCCAGCTGATTTCTTTAAGAAAGGCATCAATAAACTGCCACTGCGTTGGCAAAGATGCATTGATTGCATGGGTGATTACTTCGATTAATACAAATAAAAAATACATGAAAAAAATTCGTTTAAATTTTTTCATACAAAACGGCAATTTCATAGGTAAAGACCTAATATATTTTAATCGGTAGCAATAAAACGAGTGACTGTAGATTACATTTTGAAGTTTCAAAATTAATGAATTTAGGTTATAGTATTACTAAGTGAGCGACTGACTGCGAGTGAGGAGAAATCAACAGAACAGGAACTTACAAACATTAATTTGAGTTACTTAAAAAACAAAATGAGAAGCTTCATAATATTGGAGCGACCTAATATTTGTTTGAGTGTCAACGTTACGTCCTGTATTTTTTTCAATATTTGGCAAATGTAATTCTTATACTGAGCGGCATTTTATCTTAAATGAAGTAGTTAATTAAATGAAACAATGTATTGCATACATGTCAACCTAACACGAAGGGTATGGCAGGCGATCCGGGCTCGCTCTGCTCGCCCGGCTCGCTTCCGCCATACCCTTCGAACCTAACCTATCCATGTCGGGGTGCCAAGCACTCCCGTGCTCGCTTCGCTCGCACTCGTCCGGGTCGTTTGCGCCATACCCTTCGAACCTAACCTATGTCGGAGTGCAATTATGCTTTTGTTGCCCTCTTTGTATATCCAGTCGCTCACTTAGTAATGTAGTCACTGAAATAAAATTTTAATATCTGAAATGGATTAATCACAACCCACTTTTTTCAATATTCGTCGTTAGTTAAGTTAATTGTTCGCTTACTCAAATACATACCGCTCAAGTTATTATAACAGTATGTCATCATCAGTCAGTTTTATTTTTATTCGCTTGTTTTATAATTCCTCTATTTTAATTGACCAATATGGGCAAGCCTACGAATGGTGCTGCTCGTTTAAAGAACTGTCGGTCAAAAGAAACCGAAACTGAGAGGGTACTACGGCTTGAAAAAAATGCCTCACGGAACGCAATTTCGCGTTCCCAGGATACGCCCGAAGCTCGCCGAGTACGTCTAGTAGTTATGAAAGATACGTTAAATCACGTATTCGCCAGGAAACGCCCGAACAGAACGAGCATAGACTCGGTCTTATACACGACCGGCTTGCCGAGGAGTCCGCTGAGCAGCGTGAGCGCAGCCACGGCCTTATAATCATGTAAATCGGCCTAAAAATCTCGGACTAATCGATGTACATACATAAAGATTACAGAACCTCCTCCGTTTTTGAAGTTGGTTAAAAAAAGTTTTTAATATTTATCCGTGGTTGCTAATCTCCATGATAATTTTTGTGCGATGGCGAACCTTCTCGCTCCTACAGGTTAGGTGGGCACTTGGGGTGTACCAGCTCGACCTGATGATCTTCGATTTGTCACATTTATTGTTGATAATCACACCGACGTAAATCGGCTTAAAAATCTCGGACCCAATCGATGTACATACATAAAGAATACACAACCTCCTCCTTTTTTGAAGTCGGTTAAAAAAAGTTATTAGTATTTATCCGTGGTTGCTAATCTCCCTGATAATTTTTGTGCGATGGCGAACCTTCTCGCTCCTACAGGTTAGATGGGCAGTTCGGGTGTACCAGCTGGACCTGATGATCTTCGATTTGTCATATTTATTGCTGATAATTACACCGACCTTCTATACACTTTTTCCATACAAACCCAAACTGTACCTACTTAGTTTCCCTGTGTAAAAACTACAAAATCGTCTAAATATGTAATTCCATTCTGATGTTTACCATGATTACACAAAAACTACTGGACCGATTGCGCTGAAATTACAATGGGACCAACTCGACGGTATCTCCTTTCATTTACAAAAAGAACCATGTGAATCAACCGCCAAATCTCGGAGATATCGGTGTACATACATAAAAAAAAAAAAAAAAAAAAATACGCCCCGAATACAGAACCTCCTCCTTTTTTGAAGTCGTTTAAAAATAAATTTAATTTCTCCAATGAACAATAAAACCTCTTTAAAGTAAACTTTAAGTTACAATTTGGGAGTCGACAAAACACGGAAAAATACATATTATACTGTTATTCTTGTGACGAGGTGTTCAACCTCTTCCTCCTCGTCTTGTCGATACTCTTGGGCTTTTTACTTTTTTCGATTTCGATTCAAAATTCCGAATTCTAAATTGTTTTCTGAAACAGAAGTCAGTCGTTTTCCGGAACTACAACGACGAGGACTTGTTTCCCAATCTATATTCTTTCTTATATCCACCATTTATCTGACGACCTGTTTGGTGTGTTAGTACTCTGCTGCTATACCAAAAGGTCGCGGGTTCGAATCCCGCTAGGGGTATATGTTTGTATGATGAATACAGACACGTGTTCCCGAGTTATGGATGTTTTTCATTTATATATGTATTTATTTACAAAAAAAAATATGTATTTGTGTAGTTTATCAACCATCTGGTATCCATAATACAAGCCTAGTTACTTAGTGTGGAACTAGATGGCGCTGTGTGTATGTGCAAATATATTTATTTATTTATTATTTATTTTAGTTATAACTGTATTTTGTTTATTTTAGTAATTTATAAAATATGCGAGTGCTAACAAATAAAACAGAAATTCCGCTATCTATTTAGCATCACCTGTGCAAGACTGCTGGGCCGATAGGTGCGGATTGCACGACGGTGCCTCACCTCCCACGGGGCCCAACTCACATACTACCATCCATCTACCATCGTCGGCATCGGTGGGAAAATTTAAAATCAAACCATTGGCACATATTTCAACACTCACCACTTGTGGCTGACCCTCCTGTGAGTTGACCCATTGCTCGTTCGCCAGAAACCAGTGTCCCACTGCCTTGAAGATATCCACTTCTGGGGCGAAGAACGAGTCGCGCTCCAGAAGGCCTTGCAGGGCTTCCTACATAAAAAGGATACACATACATCAATAGTTTTAGGTCTCCGCTGCTGGGGAATATAATATTAGGGTTTATACCTATCAGTCTATCTTCTACTCTCCTGGTACTTTTAAACTTATACTGTACTGTACACAGTCATTTGCCGTATGCCATTACTTCCCAGAATTAGTTATTTATTAAATAAATAAATATTTCGGACACTTATACCAATCATCTAGTTCCAAACTAAAAAAAAGCTTTAACTATGGATACTTGGTAACGGATAAACATACGTAAATATTTATATAAACATCCATGACTCCGGAATAAATGTTCGTATTCATCACACAAACATTTACCCGTCGCGGGATTCGAACCCGCAACCGTTGGTTTCGCTGACAGGATCACTATCCGCTACACCAACCGGTCGTCAATTAGCAATTTAATTTTTCAATTGCAGTTACAATTCACATCAAAATCAGGCTCGAGACTCCTTTTCGCTATACCTTATATTTTCGGATTTGGCCATGCAGGCCCACTTGAAAAATTCACCCTTTACCTTATTGATTATATAACTTTGTCTATATAAAGAGCGCATTGCAATTGTATTTTATACCACTGGCTGGCCAAAGGCTAAGTACACAGTTACATACAATACTTTTTCTACTGACATACTTTAATTAAAAGACAAAAAATTAAATAGGTTGGTGGTGCACCTTGTCGCTAGAATGGAACCTTCCAACCTCTTACTAGCTTCAAAAAGCCTGGTACTACCGAGTTTTAACGAGAAATACTAATATTATACAAGTTGGTAACAGTTCAAACAATTTTAAGGAATTTCTAGTCAATAATAAAAAGCAGGACACACTCACAATAGAGAGCTGCAAGAAGGAGTCGTGCTGGAGGACCTCAGTCGCGTTCTTGTCGAGGAAGTTGTAGCAGTAATCCATCAGCGCGTCCAGCCCGTACAACCTGAAACAACCACCAAGATTATTATCAAACGATAAAAATTTAAAAAAAAAATACAATAATTAAGCTCGTTCTTGTTCAACCATGTTGTGTATACATGTTTGGGATTCCAATCTAGTTCGAATCTAAGTTAACTTTAAGTTCTTCTCATGTACGATTGTAATCTGTTTTGTGTACCAATAAATAAAATAAAATTACATGTCTATGTAATCTTATTTTTAATTTTGACTAAGGCTTACATCATAGGTTATGTAATGTTAGTGTTAATAAATGAATTGGAACTTATAGAATATAAACTTGCCGTTCATGTCAGCCGTTTACACAAAGTCACTAAGTCATTTACGCTTTTATAATAAGGTTCCAGTGGACATTGAAAATTTACCTTTAAATAAATTCAAAACGATCATAAAACAGACATTATTTACCGAAGGCTACTATAAAATTTCTGACTATCTGGATGATAAGCAAGCATGGACATAGACCGCTCGGCGATATTCAGTCTAATTTTACAATACAATATAATTGTAACCCAGGCTTATTTAATAGAGCAACCCTTGAGTTTCTTGCTCGTTCTTCTCTGGGGAATCAGCTTTGTGAATGAGCAATAATGTCAAAAACTTTAATAATAAGATAAAAAATGTGACGTTTTCAAGTGATAATTTTTATCCTACGAAATAAATATTTTTTTTTGATTTTGATTTTAGAAATAACTGTTCACAAGGTTGACTTTATGGTTAACTAGATACCGAGTTTGACCACAATCTCACCTGTGGTCAAAGCACGCGATCTCAGTAAATGCCTATTCTTCCTGCTCTTGAAAATCCCAAGATTTCGGGGAGAGGGGCGTGCCATGCCTTGGCTGTTCGCATTTCGGGGAGAGGGGCGTGCCATGCCTTGGCTGTTCGCATTTCGGGG